>VZRF01003188.1:0-55889 GCA_013396875.1 Vireo altiloquus
TACCTTGGACACAAGAATTCCAATCTTTGAAGTACCTATAGTTATTTAGGAAACTCAGTTTTCTTTAAGAATACTTATGATTCAAATTAAATCTCCAATCTTCTCTGCTGCTCAGAGGACTGGCAAAAGTGTTTTGATTATGAGGATTCTTGCGCTCCAAGTCTTGGTGACTGTGACGAGGAAATACAGAACACATCTTGCTGCACAATTAGCCAACATTCAAGTGTTGCTTTTAACTTCTTTTCAAGGTATTTTTTTCATTGTACAACTGGCTCCAAATGAATCTTTTCTAGTTTTGCATAGAGTCTTCCAAAAATGTTCCCCGGTTACTTCAATTTTCCATGTAGAAGCTCCTGAAACGACGTATTTTTCCACTATGCTATGCACTGCTTTTTCCTATTCTCCTAGTGTACTGCCAACTCATTCTGGGAAAGAACAAAGAAAACTTTTCTCAGCTCACTGAATCTGAATGCTGCCCTTCTGCCTCATACAAACCAGGAAAATCTGAGAAAATACCATGCGAAAGTTTTGAAACATGCAACTGTTATAAACCAATTCAATATAATTCATGTTTTTAATTCAGAATCCAATTCGAATCACAGTCACCAACATTTTCTGTTTTCTGATGCATTTCATCAGAAATATATATATATATCCAGAGGGCACTGAGAGATACCCACAGACACACACAAAGATAGTATGCCAAAATTCTTTCTAAGCTCCTGAGTTTGGGTTTTTTCACTCACTTCTTTATTCTCTGAATGACTCAACATCCACTGTTACACTAAAAGGCAGTCACACAGTCACAATAAACACCCTGTATTAATACACTAACAACTTGACACCTTGGAGCAGAGTTGCTCTAAGTTAGTGTTAAACCGTACAACTTAGCTGTCCACAGAAGTTATATCCATTGAGAAAACAGTCCTGAAAACATGGTGCTCATTAAAGGTTTAAAAGAGTAATGACAAAACTGCAGAAAGTGATGTTAAGATCCACATTTTACCTTTAAAAATAATCATTCTGAAAATCAGAGAAACATTCAGGCAGATCAACCCCTCCAAACGATACATTACATAATATGCAAATATGAATTTCTGAAAGAATGCAAGACATATGGACAGCAGCCAAGTGCGAGTTTTATCTACTTGTTTTTGCTTACCCCTACTCCCACTCACAGTCTGAAAGTTAACAGTCCAATTAGCAATACTTGTGTCCTGACTATGCTGACTTAACTAACGCTATACCAAAGACATAGGAAGCAAAATGAAAGCAACAGACCAAACACACTTGTAATCAAGAGCTTTCAGGTCATAAGAGCAGAACTTTCAGAGCAGCTTTGGCTTTATTTCAAAATTCATACCCTTCATCACACAACGGCCAACTCTTTCCTGCAGGGCTTCATCATCTTTGCTCCTGAACCAGTTTTTGTGGTATAGAACAACTCTCTAATACGAATGATTTTTTGAACTAGCTTCTATTTCAAAACACTTCCGTAGATACAGACTCAATATGCAACATAATCCTTACTTCTTAACCTTTCCCAGCTTACTTAGATAGAAGAAATAAAACCTAACACACCAACATCACTTATTAAAACATAATTTACTTATAGATTATATGCTTATGCTAGCACACAGCCTGGCCTTCCATCTAAAACTGGAGCAGATAGCAAAACAACACACTGGAACACTGACCCAACGCCTATCTTTAGAACCTACCACAACACAAATGCTTACTACTAGTAACCACACTTCCACCTGTACTCTAGCAAGTCAAACCAGATAATGTTAAGGAAAGCTGACTAGTAAATAAGTATTTATTTTTTGCAGATTATAAAAAGATAAAAACACAATGAATCTTAAATGTTTTGACAACTTAATCTGAATGGGTCACAAGAACACTACATCATTTAAGGGTTACAGAAAGCAGAAAAAATTAGCAACACTACACCACTATATCCCATCTACACAAACACTATATTCAACAAGCAGAGATTCAAGAACTGCAGACTGAAAGTATATCTGCCAACAATCTGACAGACAACTCAATAAAATAACTTTTTTTCCAATCCTAAGTTAAGGGGAAAATCTGCTCTGTTCCCAAGTCACTTGCTTCCTAGTCTGAGATTCATGGAAATGTGTCAAAGTCATTAACAGCACAATGATGGAAGTATGAGATACTTTAAAGACAGTATTTCTGAGAGAAATTAAGCCATTTAGAAAAGGTGTATTACAGACACATTAACTGGTGCTTTCTTTTTTGCTCTGACAAAAAAAAAGTTTTCAATGCCTTTTTTTGTAAAAGTGGAGAGTTAAGTCACTATACAGTGGGTTTTTTTACTATCAGTAAACTCAAAAGAGAGAGGTACTGCTAAGTGCAAGATTTTACATCAAGGTCCTCTTGACTGGATACTCTGAATTGAAACATGTTAATGTAATATAAAAAGGATAAGTCCTACAAAGAGGTCCACGAGAGTTTTTCTTCAAACAGGATTATGCAGCACCAAACAACACAAAATCTTCATTTGCCCAAGAATATACATACCCTTCCTGGAAGAACAACTGCTTTAACCACTCTTGAGATCCCGAGGTCGTACAGACAGAGAACACTTCCCTCTGCTTCCTCCAACCCAACCAGGAGTCCTGTCCTCTTCTGCCAAGAAAACTCCTTCACCACGCGGACGGCGGGAGGCTGCTCGTTCACCCCGCTGAAGCGATACGCAGAGAGTCTCTCTCCCGTCACAGAGTTCACCACCTCCAGCTGAGGGCCACACGCCAGCCACGCCAGGCCACTTCTGCCTGCAAGGCAAAAGAAACATCACTAAACAAATCCCCAGTAGCAGGACTGAAACAACAGCAAGGTCACTCTCACTGGGCCTTTCCCTCAAATGCGCCAGAGGGAGGAAGACCAAACTACCTACTTCTGGACAATTGTTTTAGACCACCCACTGCAATCCTCAACCAACGCATCTTAAAATTAATAACCCCGTTATTTTGCATTTGTACTTGTCATTCCTGCACTCAAGAACAATGACTGTTCGGGATAAAGATTACATTAGTCTGATCTCTAGTGTCTACACCATACTTGCCTTGGTTTTGCTACAAAACACCCAAACATGCACAGGAACACAAGTCTCAAAGCACACTTCAAATACACCCCATCTAAACCAATTCATTTCCACTTTAGGAATTTTGCTTGACCCATGACTACTCTGGGCAGGGATTTGGACAGGAAATTATCTCCAAATGGGCACTGCATGTGTAAATGTCAACTTTTACACTTTAACAAGTGCTGTTTGACTGAAGAATTTAACACTTGTTCCTTTACTGAGGAACTTCAAGCTCAAAGGAAGGATTAGCTCCATTACTGCATTTACAGTAGATAAGATTCTACCCGGTCTTAACACAAGCCCAGAGATCCAGACAGGCATCCAGCTCTACTTTCAGATCACCTAGAAAGTCAACTAGCTAATCTGCTTAGATGCTTTCAGCAACTCTCACTGGGTCCTCATCTGCATCCTATTAAATACCTTGGAAATATGTGGGCAGCACTTAACATAGCTGTCCCTCTTCTTTCCATTTTTTATTTAGACTAGAGAAGAAAAAGGAGCATATTGTGCCTCTATAACTATTTCTGCATGGGATGTTATGATGGACGTAGAGCTTGAGCTGGTAGAAAGAAATTCATCCCAAAACAAGGCTATTTCTTCTTT
The DNA here is from genome assembly GCA_013396875.1 of Vireo altiloquus. Lineage (NCBI taxonomy): Eukaryota > Metazoa > Chordata > Aves > Passeriformes > Vireonidae > Vireo > Vireo altiloquus. The sequence continues at coordinate 3,716 of VZRF01003188.1, forward strand.
GGAAGCTGCCTTCTATTTCACTCAAAACTGAGGAGGGCATGGTCAGCTAAATTCTTTTAATAGCACAAGATTGGAGCAGGCTGTTGCAATTTCAATGCTTAGCATTTATAATTGTTAAAATATCCTTTTAGCGCTATCAGAATCTGATGCATTTTATTTAACAGAACCAACCTAATGTTATGACCCTTTAAACCAGAACCAAATTTAAAGGAAAACGCTCACCTCCAGAAAACTTCCCACACAACACAGACTCTAGTGTGGTCTCAGCTTCTCCAAGTGCCTGAACAGTCACCTCTGGAAACTGCAGCAGATTGCTCGTTACCTGAGCTGTTAGGTCTCGCATTCTTCACTATAAATAAAGAAAAAAAGGCAAAAAGAAGACTCATGTCAGCCATAAGTACCTTTGAGACTGACCCAAGCTTCATCAGTACGCAGTGACAAATCTCCTATACACCATTTGCAGCTCTTTTTGCTTAAAAGAAATGGCACTTGGGGCAGTTTTTCACCTCACAGCAGAGCCAAATGAGAATCTTGTGTTCTTCTGACGCCTACAAGAGCACCAACAAAAAGTGACGCAGAGGGATGGACAAGATAAATAACAGGAAAGAGAACAACACACCAAGTTCAAGCTTACACATACAGGTTAGAAAGATGTGATCTCATAAAAATTGTATTTTAAAAAGCTTCTCAGTAAGAGGTATAACTCGCTGCCCTTTCCCTTGATTCAATACTTTATCATTTGTTGCCAATTGTCTTCTAGTAGATGTCACAGATCAGTCATGTCTTGTTTACTTTTTGCAAATTTATTTTTGACATTCAAGAATACAAAGTTCTTGACTAAATTCATCCTCAAATCCTTCCAGAAAACATACTGCTGATAATCTCTAGCAATACTGACTTTCATAGCTCATCAATTAGAAGTACTTTCCATATATTTAAGAGGTAAACGGTAACATAGCATTTCAAAATACTTGCTTTTTTCTCCACTGAAATCCTCATATTCCTTATTCCAGTCCCTTCCTTCCTACTGCCTTTCCTTATCTCATGTCTGCAGTATTAGACAAAAAATTTCTAGATCGTTCAGACAGTTTCACACCCATACAGGTACTCCACAAGGGTTCACATTTCAGTATATCAAGACAGATTTTTTTTTTTTTGTGGAAAAACTGAAGAGGTGAACTGATTTACAGGATCAAATAGGTGGCTAAATATTAAATAATCCATATACAGGGAAATAAAAATTACTTTAAGCATCTATATTTTGCAAGTTGTCTGGCTTATAGATAAGGCCTCTGAAACACAAGACAAATTCAATTGTCTTGTTTAAACAATACTGCTTCGTGACATCCCAAGATATTATACACAGGTCACTAGTGCTGGGTTGTGTTCCCATATCTACTGCCAGCAGGACAACAACGAGCAGGTAAAGCACAGGAAGGGTAAGTCAGGGTCCCACAGTAAGCACAAGTCAACATTTTGACAAAAATGTTGCTGATGGCAAAGCCAATACTGCAGGACGCTGCTGCAGCCAGCCAGCCTGATCACTCTGCCAGCATTCACTACTAGCACAGATCAGGTTCCAAGTGGGACAACTTATTTGCAGTAGTTTTGCTGAGTTTCTTTTTTGGTACTTGCCATCAGTTTCAAGTGACAACTTCTGCACTGTATCCAGGGGCTCCAGAGAGAAAAAGGCCTCACAATCTGACTAAGCATTCTTGCTTAGTTTAATTGCAATTTAATGGATATATTTTAGGAGTAACCCATAACACCAAATACTAATTCAGACACATCTGGTAGGTGAATAGCATCTTTGAAATGTTTCAGTGTGTGCTCATGTTCCTGTCACTGGGCACCACTGCAATGTTCTTGGCTCCATCTGCTTTACACTCTCCCTTCAGGTATTTATGGGCATTGATGAGAACTCCTGAGCCTTCTCTTCTCAGTTGGGCTGAACAGTCCCAGTCTCCCAGACATTTCTCAGAGAAGAGCTGCTCCAATCTCCTCTAACCATCTTTGTGGCCTTTTGCTGCACTCTCTCCAGTACCTTTATCTCTCCTGAGAGACTGGGGAGCCTGGGCCTGGACACAGCATTCCCACTCAGGCCTCACCAGGGCTGTACCAGAAGAAGGATCACCTCCTCTTCACCTGCTGGCAAAGGCTCCTCTTCATGCAATCCAGGCAGGATACCACCAGCCTTCTTTGCTGCAGGGGCACAGTGCTGGCTCATGGTCAACAGGGTGTCCACCAGGACACCCAGGGCCTTTTCTGTCAGGCTGCTTTCCAGCTGGGCAGGTTGCCGCACACACTGGTGCCTGAGGTCATTCCTCCAGGACTTGGCACTTCCCCTTGTTAAACTGCATAAGGTCCCTGTCAGCCCCTTTCTCCACCCTGACAAAGCACTGACTCTGACAACATATATTAAGGAATTTTTGAAAAGAGCACAAAATTCCAAAATTATTGTAGTGAAGAAAAAAATCTTTTTTTGTAAATAAGCATGGAGACATCTGTGTGGTAAGTATATGACTACTAATAAAATATACCGCAATAATAGCAAGATAGTTTTAAGGAAAGAGTGAACAAGTATCTTCCAGTAGGGCAGGTAAGAGCATGCAACAAAACTTCTCAGCTGCGTGCTCTCCATGAGTCACTCTGAGTGATGACCCTGCCTGGGTCATTGCTTACCTGCTATGCCAAGAGCACAGAACCTTGTGTGCCCAAATCGGAAATCAAATTTAAACATCCTCTGATGGAGAGATCTGAGTTTAAAAAACAAACTGCTCATCATCTCAAACTCTTCACCATCTCAAAAAGAATAAGAATTCTTCCCTGATGTAAAGCTCATACATTAGCACAGTGTACTCCTGTCCACAATACTAAAAACATGTGCTTATCAGTCCACAAACATCTGTAAGAACCATCAAATAAATAGAACTCCAAGACCTGAACCATTTCTGTAAAAAATGAAAACGCTAGAGCATCAGGTATGTCCAGGTTTCCTCCAATAAGGCAATGATAATTTTAAATACCTTTTTTCTTTTTCAGAAATCGGACATGGAACAAGGTCGATAAACTTAGTAACAAATTATGAACAATATGTAGTGACCTGTCTATCAGGATGTTTTCCTCGCATTATTTTCTTAAGTTAAACCAAGAATAACTAGGCAATCAAAATGGGGGGGGGGGGGGAAATATTTAGAGAGATCTAGATTAAAGGCATGAAGCCTCTCCTTTAAGACCTATATTCAACAGCAACTGCATTTCTGCTCTCTTTGAAACAATAACTACAGCCACATTCCTATTTCTGCCTGTTAGAAATCAGATTAGGGTAAATGTCACATGCTTACTCCATTTTCAGGAATAAACCAGAATTCAACTTCCCACCTTTATCCTATAGCAATGCAATCTGTGCACAAGTTGCCAAAACGACCATTCTTCTTCACCCTAGGTACTTATAACGTCCAAACATAATGAACTATTTCCAAAGACAGGAATGACATAGATTTTTGGATTAAAAAGCTTGGGAGGAGGGAAAAGAGAAAGAAAGAGAAATTGCATGTTCAAGCAGAATTACATAAAGCCAAGTCAGAGTTCTGAGACATTGGCTTTGACTGATGGTATTACATGAAAATCAGTTTAAAAGGCCAGCAATGTTATGGGTTCACTGAAGAAAAAGCTAAAAATATGGTCAGTCACAGCTGAAGACAAAATTTCACAGGATGTGTTGAGTTCACTGACATCACAGAGAGACCTTGCTGCCATCTCTCATCTCTGTATTTGCTCCTTTGTTCTACTACTGTATTTTTGAAGACATTTCCAGCATACCACACTGGTATGCCATCACACCACTTGCCCCTCCCAGCACAAATTCCAGAATCACATCGAAGAGAAAGACCTGCCAGAATCACAAGTGATTACCTCTTCCAAAACCCCTGCTCAAGCCATCACCTACAGCAGGCTGCCCAAGCCTGTAAACAGATGGATTTGGAATGTGTAATTCTCCAACAGGCTTTTACAACCACCAACCTGGCAAGATCAACTGCAGAAACACCTGCAACCCATGCAACAGGCCCTGGTGTTTGGTGACTCTCTCCTACCAATTCAAGGATTCTATTCCCCTCCACCACACCAGTAAAACAGTGTCACACAAAGAAAGGCCTGTCACCACTCTTACTCCAAAACTGTATCTGACACCTTACTAGGCAGAAGACACAAAATTAATAAAGGCTTGAGCATGCTTGAAAAAGCCAACCGCAGGCAAATCAATGCAGGAAGGAGAGTTGAGGCAGCAAGTGAATGAGGAGCTGTCCTCCCCAGGATCCAGAGCTGTGTGCCCAACTGCTTGGGACAGCTGCCAGCCAAGGCTGACACAAGCACCCAGACGGACGGGCCCTGCAAAGGCACCTGCACGGCCACGCTCAGCCCCATACCCCAAACGGGGTGCAACCATCCCGACACGGTCAAGTCTCTCAATTTCCTCTAATTCCCCTAGACACGATCAGGAAGCAATCATTAGACCTGCAAGACTGACACCAAGCATTCTATTGGCATTAGGTCCAGATCCGAACTCACAGTTTATTAAGGAAGACACCGAGCACTTTAAAGACAGCAGCAACTTTGCTTCGCGACGTTTTGCTTTACGCAAAGACCCAAAGAGCCCCACAAGTCGCACTGGATTCTTCAAAAGCTGTGGCCTCCCCATTGCACCCATCCCTCGTCCCGCAATCGCCGCTCTACGCTCAGAGCGCATTTCCCGCCTCCTCATGGAATACAACCCCGAAGCCCGGCGGGGGAGGGGGAGGCGGAATTAGAAGAAAGTAATGAAAAAGCCTCCAAAAACACGAGCGAAGGGGCGAGAACGGAGGGCGTGCGCGGGTGGCCGGGCAGCAGGGAGAGCTCCCGGCGGCAGCCGCCGCATCTCCCACGCCCCCCAGCCTGACGGAGCCTCCCGGCTGCGGAGCCTCCCATGTGCGCTGCCCAGGCCGCGCCGCCCGGGCCTCTCCCGCCGCCGGGGGCCGGGGCACGTGTGGCGGACACGGCGCCGCAGCCAGGGGGTCACTTACATAAGGGACGGGCGGCCAGGCCCGCCCGAGGCCCCCGCGGGCCCGCGCTGCGCCAGCGGCGGTGCCGGCCTATGCGGCGCGGGAGCGCCCGGTACCCGCTGGTACGGGGGGGAAGGAAGAAAGGGAAGAGCGAAGGCAGACGGGCGGGCGGGGGTCGTCGTCGTCGTCGCCGCCTCCTCCTGTCCGCGCCGCTACCCCCAGCCCAGCCGAGCCCGCGCTNCGAGCCTCCGCGGGAATTTTCAAATGCGCGGGATACGGCCCCGGGCGGTGGCGGCCGCTGTCTCCGGACTACGGATCCCGGCGTGCTGCGCGCCAGCTGCTTCCGCTTCCGCTCCGTCCACTGCTTTCGCTCGCGGAGCACGCCGGGAGCTGTAGTTCCTGGTCTGGCAGAACCGGCGCCCTGCAGAGCCCGTTCTCGACCCCCGCCCCGCGCCTCGTGGGCACGGCTCTGCTCCCCTGCCCCGCCAAGGGGGAACCCCCTGGCAGGGAGAAGGATGGCCCTGCCTACCTGTGTCCATCTCACCGCGGGAGCTGCTCACCCCCTTTCCCCCAGTCTGTCTGGATTTCATAGATTCACAGAATGGTTTGCGTTGGAAGGGACCTCAAAGATCATTTTGTTCCAACCCCCCTTGCCATGGCCGAGGACAGCTTCCACTGGACGAGGATGCTCAAAGCCTCCTTCAGGCTGGCCTTGAGCACTTCCAGGAATGGAGCATCCACAGCTTCTCTGGGCAGCCTGTTTCAGGGCCTCATCACCGTCACAGTAAAGGACTTCCTTCTACTATCTAATCTAAACCGACACTCTTTTAGTTTGAATACATTCTCCCTTCTCCTGTCACTACATGCTCTTGTAAGAAGTCCCTGTCCATCTTTCTTGTAGGTTCCCTTCAGGTACTGGAAGGCCAGTTGTTAGGTCACCCATCTAAAAGGATTTTAAAGGGGTAGGCTATTTTCCTGCAGTTTTCCCCTTATTTGTCATAAGGAAGTATATGAAAAAACCCAACAAATTAATATAAAATTAATGTTACACTGTTAGTCACTGAAAGGAGAAAAAAGTGCCAGTCTAATGCTACTCTTTTCACTGTAAATATTGAAATGTGGTCAAAACATTCTTTGACTTTAAAAAAATATTTTCAGGTATTAATAACAAATAGTTTAGTGGAAGGCATCCCTGCCCATGGCAGGGGGGTTGGAATTAGATGATCTTTGAAGTCCCTGCCAACCCAAGCCATTCTGTGATTCTATGAAAGTTGCAATGCTTCTAAGAAGTGGCAGCATCATCAAAGGGGTGACAAAGACATTTAATTTCTCTCAGCATACATGATCTCTAAATTACCAGCTATGCCTCTTAACGTTGAGTCCGCCATTTTTTATATTATTATCGAAATCTTTGTTGTGACTTGATGGCTGCTGTTGCCTTTTTAGGTCTGTTTATTTGTATCATACAAGAGCACAGGTCATGGACAAGGAACCCACCATGCCAAGGAAGAAGGTTGCATGGGCAAGCTCAGCTCCTGACCTTCGGGGGAGGCTGTGCACAAGTCACGGGGTGTTGGTGAGACAGTATTTGCCTGCAAAGAAGGAAGCCTGGCCCTGGTCACCAGCTGATGGCAGGGCTGGCTGTGTTACGCATGAGAGGCTGTGCATGAGAGAGACAGATCTGGGGTGGGCTACGGAAGGTCTTGAAAGTGAGGACAGTCAGCTCTCATCGGATGTGACAGAGAGCAGGGAGCTCAAGGAGAAATGCAAAGATAGGCATGGCAGCACCAAAGGACCAGCTAGACACATATCCTTTGCAAAGACATTTAGAGAGATTATGTACGGGACAGGACTGCATTTATTAAGGGAAGGACAAGTGCTTTGGCAGTAAGAACAATTCAAAGTGGCAATTCAGCATGGATGAGAGTCTTAGCTCCACACATGGAGACAGAAGGGCTTCATGTCAGGAATTATTTGTAGAACAATGCTTGCAAGGTTTGGTTGTAATCTGAATAAGGACTCGAGGAGAAGTCTGGACCAAATGTGTCTCCCCCATTGTAGGCGTATTTGAACATTGGCCTAAAAGGCAGCTGAGGGGCAGCAGGATGGAGTGGGCTGGTTTAGCCAAGCTTGAGCTTCAACTGACAGCAAAGCTTATCTGAGCAGACATCAGGGAGCTGGGCAAGGATGTATTTGGATAAAAGGCCTATGACTCATCTTGCCCAGTTTTAAGTGTCATCAGTGCATTCAGCTGGACTCCCTTTTTAGGTAGGGAAAGGAAACAGCTTTTTCCTGAGTGCCAGTCATCTGACTGGCTTTAGATACTGCCTATAAGATTAGCTGTAATGGAAGCCTAGATGGCATTGTAGGTAGAGATATCTATGCTGTACCCTTTTACTTTTGGTTAGATTGATCTCTTATTTTCAGAGATTCGTCTGAATAGAGCACTAGATTTTTAAGTTGCTTGGCAGGCGAATTTATGTTCCTGGTAGGGATTAGACAGAGATAAGGCATAGAAGAGAAAGAGGACAAGAACAGAATTTTACACCACCCATGCTGGAGTCTGGGGAGTGAGATAAAGAGGTACCTCCCAAAGACATGGTGGTTGAGCAAGGGAAGGGAAAAGGGAGAGTAGAGCTTCGAAAGACAGAAAGAATAATCTCCCAGAGAGAGAACTGCAAGCTGACTTGTGGCAAGTGCCTGACAGGTGAATGGAGATGTGAGGGAGAGCTGGAGCTGCCTAAGAGGAGGTCATTTCAAGGCTTCCACAAAAATAGTGCTGACTGAATGGGGGGGCAGAGGACAGATGAGGAAGGAGGAGTTTTATGAGGAGGAGTCCAGTCTTCCACCAAGCTTACAAAGCAAAGAGAATTGAGGTGCATGTTTGTCCTGGGTTTGTGTGGCCAGGTTTTGGTAGTGGAGAATCCTCAAGGCTGGCTTCTGTGAGAAGCTGCCAAAAGCTTCCCCTGTGTCTGACAGAGCCAGTGCCGGCCTGCTGCCTGCTAAGGCCAGGTTCATTAGTAATGGTGATAGCTCCTATGGGAGAACAGATTTAAGAAGGTAAAAAAAAATGGAATTCCATCCAGAGAAAGGAGTGAGAATATGTGAGAGGACCAGCCCTGCAGACACCGTGGTCAGTGCAAAAGGAGGGGCAGGAGGTACTTCTGCCACGGGAGAAGAGATTCCCCTGCAGCCCATGGTGAAGACCATGATGAGGCAGCTGTGCCCCTTCAGTCCCCTAAGGTCCACACCAGAGCAGGTCATTGCCCAAAAGCAAGGCAGTGATCCCATGGGAAACCCACACTGGTGTAGGCTCCTGTCAGGACCTGTGGACCCCGTGGAGAGAAGATCCCATGCTGGAGCAGGTTTGCTGGCAGGACTTGTGATCCTCTAGGGAACCCAAGCTGGAGCACACTCTTCCTGAGGGACTTGCACCCCTTGGAAAGGGATCCACTCTGGAGCAATTAATGGAGCACTGCAGCCCATGAGAAGGATTTCCATTGGAGAAGCTTTCGGAGGACACTCTCCTCTGGGAGGGAACTCCACACTGGAGCAGGGGAGCAGTGAAGTGTCCTTCCCTTGAGGAGGAAGGAGCAGCAGAGACAATGTATGATTAGCTGGCTGCAACTCCCATTTCCCATGCCTCTGTGCTGCTGGAAGGGGAGAAGGTAGAGAAAATCACGAGTGAAGTTGAACCCAGGAAGATGGGAGGGATGGGGGGAAGGTGTTTTTAATACATAGCTTTCATTTCTTATTGTCTCACTCTGATGTAATTTTTAAGAAATTAAATTCCTTTTCTCTGAATCAAGTCAGTTTTGCCCATGACATTCACTGGTGAGTGATCTCTCCCTGTCCTTATCTCGACCCACAAATTTTCATTATATTTTCTCTCCCCTGTCCAGCTGAGGAGGGGAATGATGGAGCAGTTGATGGTTTGTAAACAATAAGAGTATTAATAGATGCATTTATTGAAATGATAAAGAGCCAGAGAAGAGTGAGCAATTAAAGAGGTAAAATGAGAGTAAGGCAATTAAGGAGATGAGAGGAAGTGAAACTAACAGCAAGGAGCAGGATGACGAAACCAAAGGAGAGAGCTTCGTGCCTGTGGCACCAGCAAAGGCTGGGAGAGAGAGAAGTGGAAGTGACTTTGTAATCCCCTCTCTCATAAGAGATGAGGGGATTACAAAGTCAAAACACAGGAAGAAAGCAGTGAGGTCTTGTGCAAATAGAGAAGGAAGCAGGAAGGAAGATACAGTGAAGAGGGAAGATGCTGCAGCTGAAATTGTATGCAAAGTGTATACAAATTGAAAATGTTCAGCTGAGCTGGAAAAATTAGGCTGCTTGGTGTAGCAGATATCGTCAGGTTTCGTGCAGTTAAGATTGTTGAAAACCTGATGGACAAGCTGTATTAGAAAGCTAATGTTCTTACTCAGCTGAGTGAATGACTGCCAAGTCTAATTGTTAAGGCTGGGTAGGGAACCAGTGGAGTCACAGCTGCAGCAGCACAGCAGCTCTGAAATGGAGCTCCAAAGACTCCGGCACCAATTCGGCTGCTGTACAGCTGCGGGTGCCTGATGCACCCATGGCGGTACCTGGCCCTGGCAATACCCCTCCCCAGAGGATCGGGAAGCCTGGAGCACAGCGCTGGGTGCAGGGAAGGGCTGCAGCAGTGCTGCCTTCCCCACTGAGTCAGACCCTCTGCTCTGGGAGAGCTGAGAGAAGACCCCAAAAGCCGTTTTTGTGTTACGGGGAGTTGGAGGTGGTGTTCAGGCTCCCCGGTAGCGTTCTGGGCAGCACAACCTTTCTTCCAGGTCGATAAGTCGGTATCTAATTACGGGTGAGACTCACGAGCTCTCTGCTGCTCTGTGCTGCCCTGGCACTGCGGTGCAGCTGTTGCTCCGGTTGGCATCCAGCTGGCATCCACTTCTGCCTTTGTGTTGCATTTGTGATTCTGCCTCAAAAAGTTAAAATGGAAGGTCTTGCCTGCTTGATAATATTTTTTTCAAATCGTTGTGAAGAGCATACATTAGCATCCTCTACAAGCACTTCTTGGTCCTCATGGTCTGACATTTTCAGCTGTACCAAAAGTAAGTAAATCCTCAGATGAAGAAAGAAAGCCCTGTGTTAAAATGAAGTTCATACTGTCAGCATGTATCAGAGATGTAAAGGCGAAACAAAGAAGAAAATGCTGCAGTGGGGTAATAATTATTTTCAAGCACAGGATTGTTTATAGACACAGGATGCTCAGTGATGTGGTTGTACTTATCCAAATTACAAGGGTACACGTTTGAAAACAAAGATTAAATACTGTGTTTCAGTAATTACATAGAAGGAATCTATTTGGAAAATGTATGTGGTGTCTTTAAAGCCAAATATTAAAAAGACTGAGACACAACAGACAAGGTCTCAACCTTTTTGAGAGGTTTCAGTGTGAATTGTTTCAGCACATGGAATTGTTTCAGCTGAGATTTTTGTAAAGTTTAAAAGTATGATCTTAATTTATTTTCTGGATTCAGAATGCCTGGTTATGAGATACTAGCAATTAGTTCTATACATTTTTACTCCTAAGTAATTTTTAAGTATTTTCAGCCTTTAATTCTACTATATATTTCATTGGGAATAAATATTTACAATTTTTCCTTTAAAATTGTATTGGTTCAATTGTAGGGCTTTAATAATATTACGCATTAAAAGCATTAATTAGTGCTTTTCAATATCAAAATCAAAGTAACTACAAACCTAATGAACCAAAAATAACGTAACGGGATCTCTTTTATTCTCCACTAGAGCAGCAATAATTTAATATGAAGAGAGGCACTCCAGAATTTCCCAGAGAAAGAGAAAATTAAGTGGTGGTTGGGTTGGAACTGCAGTTGCTGAAGAGTCATGCAATCACAAAAAAAAGGAGGGACAGCAATGTCTGCATTTCAGATTAAACAGAAAAAGAGGGACCTTAGGAGACCTTGAAAACTGCATTCTTGAGCAACATACTGAATATTATCACATCTCCATTTCTCCTGTAGAAAATGTTGATTGTCAGAGCTACTCCCAGCTGCATTTTATGCATTACAGCATTATAAACTACTAGGTTTGTGAATTGTTTTTTCTTATGTTTTGTTGTTATTGTTGGATTTCTTTCCTTTGTGGTAATCTGAAGCCTAGACATCTTCCTCTTGCAGAGTGAAAACATGGCTTTTCTTCCCTCAAATCAGGTTGGGACAGGAAGGTGTTTTCTGGGTCTTGTCCTCTGTCACCCTTCCGCTGTGTGTAGCAGTTGGGGAAGTGCTGTGGCTAGTGAGTTTGGTGTGAGCTGTGACACTGGGAAGACCTGTCCTTGCTCAAACACTTAGTTTGTGTACATGTGTTCCTAAACAAGCAGCAGAGTGGAGAGAAACACAGCAAGGTCTGGCTTCAGGCAGGCGGGAACCTCTGAGTAATATTAGTAGCTTGAATAATGCCATCCAGGCTTTTAATTTTGTAATTTATGGACATCATGTCATTTATTAAAATCTGCACAAAGCACTTAAGAGTGAGAAAATGAGGGATTTCAAATATTTTACATTGCCCATGTAAGTCCCTCTTCAATGCATTTCTTCACGACACAATAACCTTCATTTTAACCCAAAATTAATATGGTTCTGTCAATAGCCAGGCTGAGAAGGAATGCAGATGTATCTTCAAGGGAGATGATTTCCTCTAGATGTGACCTGGTCATTATGACAGGATTTATCTCATAAAGTACCTACTTTAAATGTGCCCATAGACTGTTTTTATTCAATTGTGCTGACTGATCCCTAAGTCAGATTTCCCTTGCCTACAGCCCTGCAGTGACCTGTACTTTACCCTGTCCCACCTACAGCACCACAGCCAATAAATTAAAAAAGCCATCCTGGCTCTGTTTTCAGCTGGAGGAAAGAGTATGCACTTTAGCAGACCTTGTTTGTCCTTTTGTAGGAGAGACACCTGGGTAGGTCACCCCTCTGGGGTGCCTGGTTCTCCCTCTAACATTAGGGGCAACCTAGAAAAATGTTAAGGAAAGGTTGTTTCACTTTTAGATAGCGACCTGTGGCTGGGAGGAATCACTCTGCTCACTAAGAGTTGGGAAGCAGCTGTGGTTGCACCTTGTTTAGTGCATAGCCAATTAAATCCCCATAAAGCAAGCTTCTCCCCTGTGTTGTGCTCGTTAGACTGCTCTAAAACCTTCCAATTATCCATACTGATCATGAAATGAAAGGCAAATCACTCCCGAGACACAGGAGTCTCTATGCCGCAGTTCTTTATAGGCAAGTCCATGGCCTGTGCTTGCTTATCCCTGTTTTTATGTTTATTTTTACATTTGTGCAGGTAAAGGTAGATGGTTGCTTCAATGTGTCTAAAATAACCAGCATATCAAAGCAAAACAAGGGTAAGCAGAGCTGATGTGGACATGCCTTACAGCAGTCAATTCAAAGCAGGAAGTTTCTTTCTTCTCAGTCATTTTGTTAGCTGACCCCAAAATTCCCGAATTCACCAGCAGTGTTTCATTTGCCCAGCCTTTTTGATAACTGATATTCCTCCTTGTGCAGCGTGAAGTTCATGCAAGGAGGGTACCCACCAGGTAACAAAGAAAGACCTTCATGCTCTGGAGCACCTGAGCTGCATTGCAGATCTTGAGAAACATGGAGTTTATGTTTGATGGTGTAAACAAACAAAACTCCTTTACACAGGAAAGGAATAGAATTTCCTGCACAGCACATGTGCAATCTGGCTGAATTAATTGTACTATTTGAGCACAATGGGTTTTATGCCTATGGTTTTTTTGATAAATCCCAATGATCAGTAATCCAATACTAAGATTTTCCCTTGAAATAAAAATTGATAATTTATTCAGACCTGAGGTTGCTTTTCTGGCCTCTCTTCCAGGTCTGAAAAATCCCCATCACCCTTCATATTGAATTAAAGGAATAATGAGCTTGCACATTTGGAAAATAACAAATTAATCCTAAAGAATAAGGTCTTGTGATCTCATTTGGAAATACAGTTTCCTTGTGATTTCTGGTGCGGGGGGATTTGGAACTCAGTAGATGCAGTGCAAAAGCAGCAGAGAGTGCACTGAACTGAAGAAGTGGGTTGCTATGCTGAGGTGCTGCAAACTGGCCTGCAGGATGCTTTCTGAGGTCTAAAACAAAAACACTCCAGTTCCACTTGCACCAAAACTCCTCTGCTGACTGCAGTATTTCGCTGTGCAAATACTGCATGTGTAAGGTGGTTTGTATCATGTTCAAATTTGGAATTTCCTAATTCAACACAAGCCGAGCTGGGGATCACTATGAAATTATTGGTATTAGACTTTTTTTTGGTGATTAAACTCTACGTGTGTGACCTCAGGGCAAAGTACCAATAGGTGTTAACTAGAAAACTTGGAGGCAATCAAATCCAGTTGACCAGAAAACTTGGAGGCAATCAAATCCAAACTTATGTAGCAAAACCCTAAATGCTGGAAAATGCAACCTTGACAAAAAATTCAGACTGGCTTCTTTTCATAAGGAATGTGGTCATATATGTTGAAATGACCATCAAGGACAGATTTTGGCAAAGCACACAGTACCCAGCAGTTCCTTCATAAGCAGAGAATGCAAATTATAGATGTTGTTCATGGCCTTGTGCAGGAGAGCTCAGGATATCTGTGTTTCCTCAAACCACCTGCAACAGACTGGCTCTTGGAAATATTTGAGAGCAAGAGTCATTTCCCAGTGCAGGTAAGGTTTAATGTCAATGTGCCCAGCTGTGTGAGAAGCGCTGCTGAGTGTGAGTGACTAATACATTTGCCAGCACAGCAACTTCAGTGTGTAATTTATTGTTGTGTAGGCTGTCTGGATAGCTCAGCCCTACAGCCTTTTATTTTGCCAGATGCTGATCACCTCCTGAGAAGTGCTAAGACATCTCATTTGTCAGTGCGTGCTTGGTGCCTTGCAGAAGGTGATCAGAACCTTGTCAGGTTTGTGACCCACCAGTACTGAAAAATTAAGGTGATCCATCCTCCGCAAATAGAGACAGCTAACATAGAGCCAGTGCCCTTGAAAGAGCCACTGTGACCTCTGGTTCGAGCAATTTAGAGGAGACATCACTCAGACTGCTGAATTTCCTCATTAACTGCTGGAACAAAGAATTACTGTGAATAAATAGTCCTTTTAGCTTCCCCTACTCCACCATTTGAAAGCTAAAAAATATTTTTCTGGAAGTGGCATAATGGAAATTAACTGAGTGGCACCAGCTTGAGGTTCTCCCTGGCAGCCTCAGGCATGGAGCAATGCCCAGCCAGGTTTCAAGGGAGCCTGTGGAGGGTAGTCCCCATGGTCTTCCCTCCTGCCTAACTGCCCATGCCTGCAATGGCTGGGTTGGTTTGTGTTTGTGTTGGGATCCTGTCCCTGGCACGGCTGGGACAGCTCCCAGAATTGGTACTACCTGACCCATATGAGACTTTGCTTCTTTGCCTGTGATGCCTTAAATGGCTACCTGGAAACAGAGACTAGACAGGAATAAAGGAATAAAGGAGGGATTTATTTGAAAGGCCTTCAGAGGTACACTCTGGGCTCCAGAGGCTCCTGCCTCAGTGGATCCCAAAATGGACGACAGGTCATGAGTTCTTCACACTTTCATATCAGCATAAATTCACCAACCAGAACCCAGCCAATGATGGAATTTCCCCAAGCTTGCCCCCCTCTCCCCAAGATGATGGTTTACAGTTCTTGGGCCTAGGACGGTCTGGGTCCTTGGAGAGCAAGCTGGAGAGGATTTATTATGTCTATCTTAGCATGAGAGAACAGCACTTAGCAAGCTACAGGAAACTTCAGAGCTACACTAGCAGTACAGGATTTGACAACTATAAAATTTAAAACCTGGGGCTCTAAGAGACTTTCTGGGCAGAGGTCTTTTTTCTGCCAGAGACACCCAGCTTCTGTGAAGGACCAGTTCTGTTGAAATACATCACCCTAGGCATGGATCAGCTGGATTGTTTCCCCATCTCCACTAGAGACTACACCAGCAGCTTGTACCATGTTAATTACACAAGACAGTGCAGCCTTCAGGAAATAAATGGATGGTGATACCCTACAATGAGCATTTAAGATGAGTCTGTTTGCCAGCTTGTGTTGCTTGATGATTGTAAGAAAATATTTCCTTTTAATGAGGGAGGTATATTTACTATTTTCTCCCTTCTGCTAGCAAACATTTCTTCTGCAGGTTGTATGGCTTCCAGCATCAGCCTGTGGGAAAAACATGGAGTTCCCTGAAAAAATGCTGACGAAGAAGCAATATATTTTCTTGATGCTGAGCCTCGAACAGTGGATGAATGTAGGAATGATTTCAACAGCTCAGTAAGGACATAGGACAAGGTGCTGCCTCCCTGCCACCCGTGCCACCCACAGAGCCAGCTGCTGCTCCTGGGTGCCACAACTGCACGCTGCAGCACCATGGCTGGCACACTGGTGCCAGGAAACTACATGGTGTCTGGCTTCTTCCTGTGAAGGATTATTTTCATCTAGAATTTCACACGATTTGGAAAAGGCTTGAACATTTAAAAGCTTCCCGGGATCTCTGGAGGGAAGAAACCAGTGCATGTCCTGTCAGACCTCACCAGCTGAGTGATCCAAAACTGGTTGTGAGCAAGCTGAATTCACTGAATATTGTCGGTGTTACAGCACCAGTCAGTGACAGGACTGCAGCTGGGGATCTCACTGAGAGCGAATTTGCAGGGTTTTGCTATGTGACTTGTCCTTTAAGGGGAGAGTTCAGATTTTCTTGCAGTCTCACTGTGGTCCCTGGATCTGCTGCTGCTGGCAAACAGGCTCTTGAGTATTTTGGGGTTTTTTTTGGCTGTACCTAACTAAAAAAACCTAAAAATCTAAATTCAACAACTTTGGTTTAGGAGCACTGGCTGAGGTCAGAGTCCCATCTCATCAGGCTTCATATAAAGATGAGACTATATTTATCCTGTTACACAAAGTGCTTGCGCCTTGACAAACTGGATGAAAAGCAGCTACAGTGAGAAATACCTTGCCAGAATTCATGCAACAGATCAAAAGTTGAGCCAGAAATGTTAACTAGCTATCCCAATTCCTGGCATCTGAGTAGACCTGCTTCAAACTGGCTAGCAGGTGGATCTGTGTATTTATTCATACCAGTGGCTTCCACCTCTTAAGAAATACGCTCAAAAACTTACACTGCAAAATTAAATATACATTGGAGGAAATGCTGGCCCCTGGCTGACCAGCACTTCAGCCAAGAAACAGCTCCAGCAGCAGCTGCTTGTGCTGGAGGATGAACATTACCTTCCCTGAATTTTGCAAAGCTGACAGCAGACAAGGACCTACTGAAGAGTCAAATGGCACCATTGACTTCTAGTCCACATGTGCCCTTGATCACATCAGATAATTTTACCCAAAAATAATTGCTGTGACTTGGCCCTGGCTTTGGGGAATAAAAATGCACAGATTTTTCAAGCATTAAGAAACTGATTCAGTATTCTAATCTCTTTCTGCATAAGAACAAATCACTGGGTTTTACCTATCCATTCCCACATCCAAATAATGACTTCTGGTTGAATGACAAATTATGCTGTTACAGTTTGCATGCTAGCTGAGCGCCTCTCACTTCAACTGAAATTAAATTGTAGGAGTAAGTATCCTCCTCTCCAGCCCACTGCACTTCTGAATGAATGAGGTTTGTCCCAAAGTATCATAAAATTATTTTAGCTCCTTGCATATGTTATAGATTTTAGCTGCTCCGCACTTTTTGATTTATTAATCAAAAGCAGCTGCCTGTGAAGGAATATTAGGTAATTAGAATTTGCTTTGACAATGTTACCCATGAGGTCTGCCAGAAAAAAAAGTAGTGCTTTAACTGAAGAAACTTTTCCCTGGAGATTGGCACTGGATCCCTGAGCATGCACTTAGAGTTATGTTAAGTTTGCCTGTGGTTAGCCTGCTGGATTCTAAAGAGGGGATTACAAGTTCTCAATACTAGTCCATGTCTTTTCAGACTATTTTGCAGTGAGTTGACCCAAGTTATTTCACCTCAGCCTGAAACTTTTTTGGACAGTACCAGAATACAGGGTAATGTACTGGTGAGACAGACAGAGGGGCAAAGGTGAGGTCCTCTGAATGAAAGGGAGAGAAACAGGCAACCATGCAGGCTATATACAGTGTTAAAATCCCACAGCCAATGGAGGGAAAGCAGGGGTGATGCTGATGACAGTAAGTGAGCAGCTTGGCTGCCAGAAAAAAAAAAAAAAAAAGAAAGAAAATTCAGAACCCAGGAGTTGCCTGTACTGAGAAGGTGATTTTTTCTTTCTGTGTATTAATAGGGATTGTGTTTGCCCAGCAAAGGTTTAGCTGCCTGCAGAGCTAGCACTATTATGGGTTGCTGGTTGTTGTAGTACCCAGGCTGCCTTGACAGAGATTCCCCTGGGAAAACTGTTCTGTGGCTGTGACACTGCACAATTATAAGAAAAAGCAGTGTACACGCCCAAAATGGTGTGTTTCCATCTACTTCATCAGCTCAGGTAAGGAGATGCTGTGCTAGTGGAGCAGCCACAGCTTGTGAGTGTCTGCTGGCAGCAGAGAGCAGAGCAGGGAGCAGCCTCGCCCAGGGGAGCCTGGCCGTGCCTCAAGCTTCATTGCCTCAAGGCCAGCACTTTCTTGTGGCCCAATGTGGAACAAGAAAATAAAGATTCTGTCAAGAAAGAGACTTGCTGCCCAGAGGGAGAAGAAGTGCAGTTGTTGATACAGCTACAGAAAAGGTCTTGTAGGAAATCTGAGGCAGTGCCCCATCAGGAGATCAGGGTGATAATTCTGCTGCTACTGCCCTTCTTCATACAGGACGGGTCTGGGCTTAGAGTCATTACATCTTCATCTGGCCAGATTTTTTTTTTCCTTGTTTAAGTGCCAACCACAGGAAACAACTTCGATTCTTTGCACAACTGTTACCATCTCTGGGAGTTATTTTTCTTTGGTCTGTTATAAAACTCTGTATGTGGTGAGCATCAATAGGGCAAACATTGCACTTGCTAGAGGCAACAGCTGTTATACTTGTGCTTGAAGAGGAAGAAAGAAAATATTTTTGTGATTACTGCCAGCCACTTTTTTATGCTTTTTGGATAAGAGTGATCAACAGCTGGTACAGACACATGTTCCTCTCCCTCCCCATCTTGCATTATTAGCAACTGTTAGTGCAAGTCAAAATAATAGTCATTTGCTGGCAATAAGTAATTTTATCTGAAAATAGTTAATTTCCTACATGTGTGAACACATTCTTAAATGAAAAGTTACAAATTACCAATGGTAATTTTATTGAAATAAATGGGGTTTTAGGCTGTTTGGACTGAAACTTGCACAGCATCTGATGTTTATGGCTATAGCAATAAAATTATCATGACATTTTCATCAAATCATTTGAATGAGAGGTTAGAAACTTGAAATGCTCTATCTGAGAACCTAGTAATGTGACAACACTCTGCATTAAGCAATTGCAGTGTTGCAGTTGGTAGGAAGTGAGACCATCAACATGTCCTCAGACCAAGGGACAAAAATATCACCACAACATACTTTGCCATGATTGAGAAATCCTTCCAGTGAAGAGAAATAAAAGACAGTAAACTGAACGGTTTTCAGCATGACATCAGGTGACATGCAATGCCCAGCCCAACTCAGGCAGTGTTATGGATGAACTGCTCCTCCAGCCACCTGCCTTCTTCATTCCTCGGTCCTTGGAGATGAGCAGGCCCAAAACATCTCTTTTTTTCACCATTTCCACATGAGATAATGAAGATAATGTATCATTGCTTCTGTTACCTTTGTCAACTCAAGGAAGTGGGGGAATAAATCTGTGTCCTGTCTTGGGTGCATACTTTGTTTTTTTCTGGGGAAGGAGTCTACTTTACTCCTTGAGCTTTTTTGCATGCCTTTCTTGGCTCTTTCTGCCATTTCCCACGATAGCAGTTGGGCTATATGTTTTCATACTGAAGGACTTTCTCAGACAGCAGTGTGGGGAGAGCATATCGTCCACCTCACAAAAGTGAGCATGCACCTGCCTCTCACAACATCTTCCCTGCGACAGATCTGGCTGGGCAGTGCTAACAAGCTGCTTCTTGCAAGGATTACCTGCTAAAGCTGAGCAGTTCTCCAGGCAGGACCTCTCCATAGGAGGTCCTTCCAAGTCACACAGACATCCCTTGAGGAGGTGTCATGGGTGAGCACTGTGGTGCGTTAATCAACCCCAGGACTATGATGAGTCCCCAGTGTGATACTGGTATGAACCAAGATAAATACAGTTGTCAGATGTGTCAGGTCAGGGATTTGCAGTAGGCTTTATTGCTGTCGTGTAAAGGCAGAGGTTGAGGCCTCGCCTGCAATCCCAGGACTAAGCCTGGTCACTTGTGTTCAGAGAAGATTAAGTCAGGTGGAAGCAGGCGAACATATGGGGCAATGTGCTAAAAGATGCCAAGAAGAAGTCACTGCATCTTTTTTCAGGGTTGCTAGTAAGGACGGCATGATGGGAGCCTCTCCTGCCTCACCATTACCCTGGACTACAGGCCAGCTTCTCCTCTGAGTCATTGCCGTGCATCCAGCATGACTGTGAGTCATCCCTGCTTGGCTGCTCCTCCTCTGACAGTTAAAGCACAATAGAAAACCCCAAACAAAATTGTGTTGGGTGAAGGAAGCATGGTATTCTTGTCAGAAACCACCACGCACTCCCTGACCTCCTGGGGGATGCCTAGGCTGAGGCTGCTGTGGTAAAGGTCTTTTCCTCTCTGTAACACTCTAATTGCCCAGGACATCTAGCATAATCAAGTTCATTCCTTTCATTTACTCAAATTCCAGTTCACTCAGTTCCCAGTCGCAGCTTCAACCAGGGGAGCAGGGATGGCTGAGGCTGGCAAGAGCTCTTCATGTCCTCTGAGCAGCAAAAGCAACAATGTCAGTAGATCTCAAATGAGATGTGCTCACAGCAAGAAAAACTGAGGAGATGATCTTGACACCAGCTGCCCTGCAAAGCAAGGGCTCAATCAGAAGTTGTGGGTCAGTTTCACTGAATATTGGTTTCAAATGAATGGTAACAATTATTTATATATAAACAAGTGATGTCTGGATTACAAGAATATCTAGACATCATCCCAACAACATTGCACACATGAGTACGTTTGAGGCAGCATTAGAATCCATCTTTCTAATAAAGGAAGCCCGATTAGTAAACTTATTAGTACCCTTTGTAGCCAGGACCCATTCATCTAGTCTGGAATAAGTCAGAGATAGACTGGGTCTAAACAGAGCCCTGGCCAGCAGAGAGTACCAGGCAACTCACAGCACAGCATCAACCACTAGCATGACCCTGCTCCAGAGAACATAAGACCATGCTCAGAATAAGGATGGCATCCTGAACATGCAGGCCTGTCCACTGATACTCATCAGAGCTGATGTTAGAGATGCTCCTTCATCCTTAGCCTGAAGTGCTGAGACTGGGAATGACTTGTCTGGGCAGAGAGCATTAGCCCCACTGATACCTTCATGCCATCCTGAACTTTATCCCCAAAGTTCCCAGTGATCTTCCCAGCCAACAGCTTTCCCATTTCTTACTGTCACTGAACCTTCTATAGAGCTCCTCATCTGACCTGGGCTGACCTCCCAAACAAGCCAGTCCTGCCATGGACTCCCTGCCCTAGTCCAGGACCTGACCTTTTTGTCCCTCGCAGGGAGTACAAGGAATTTCCTCTGTGTTTACCTCCTCCATGACCTGCTGAAGTGTGGAAATTCAGCAGTCTTCTACTATCTTACAACTTCATTTGCTTTTAGGGTGGGAAACTCCGTTTTGTTTCCTCTTCTGGCTTCTCTTTGCCACCTGAGGGTTTAGGCTTCATGCTGGGTAGGTGCATAGTGAAAGTATGCAGGGTACAAGCTTGCATCTCCCAGGGTGGAAAAATCCCAGATGCAGCATCACATAGAGCCCAGAGCCTCAAATGCTCAGATCCAGTTTAAAAAGACCAGAGGAAAAGCCTAGGAGGTGGACAAGAGGAAAAGTAAGAGATGGAAGGGCTTCAACCCCCCAGAGCCAAGATATGGCCCAGGGACTGCCAGTTCAAGTGGAGTTGGAAGGGTGACAGTGAACTTACTGACACAGACCCAAACAGCATGCTACATGATTCAGAAGACTTCAGAAACCTTGGAGGGGACTGAAGGAGAGGAAACTCTTCAAGGAGGTTCTTCTTGGCACACCAACAAAAAAAAAAACAAAAAAACAAAACAACCAAAGCAAGCCATCAGTTAATCAAATGGTGCAAGGTTTTGCCATCGTGCGGTGCTGAGGGACAGCTGTTTGGGTTGGCCTCTATCGTGCCAGAAGGACAGATGCTCTCAGCTGGGCTGCAGGAATGGCAGTCTCTGCTTGAGCTGGTGGCTAAACCAGACTGGAAAAGTAGGGGAATGCATAGATACACAAACTCAGTCTATCCTACTCCTCCTTGTAGATGATGTTTAAGAGCCCAAGACCTAGGGAGAGAAGAAATTCTGAAATGCCTGTGAAAAAACCTCTCAGCAGAAATGAGGGAGAACTGCAATATTGTTTTATGAAAAAAAGCTTGCCTGAGTTGCCAGGGTTAACACATGCTGGGCAGAAACAGTGCTGAAAATCACTGGCTACAGGCCATCAGTACATCTATACAGAGAAAACACATGTAAAACCAGATTCGTGCTGAAGTCAGGGAGATTTTTGCCGTTTGACCTGCTGCAAAGTGCCCATTGCCAAGCCTTAGTTCAGCCCAATGTTATCAGCACAGCTCTAGAGTGTCCAGCTCAGTTTTGTGAGTCCCCATTTTTCTGTTTATGACTTTATCTGCAGATATGCTTGTAGCCCTTTGGGATCAGTCTCTGCCTTGCTGGCTGTGAAGCCTAAATTGTACCACATGCAAGAGCCTGGCATAGCTCAGTTACCATCCCCAGAAATATTTCTTAGTGTACAAGCCTGCCAGGATGTGCAAGGGTAAAGCTTCACCCCACTGTGCAGAAAGCAGGATTAATACATTCAGTGCTGAAATACACATTTTCCTATTTACTACCAGATATAAATTACCAGCAGAGGGAAGAGAGGATTTAGATCAGGGGACTCCATTGATGCAAATGTGCTTTAATTCCAGCTTTTTATCCCAAGAGTGATATTTGCCAGAGCCAGCTCCCCCTATCTCTAGAACATCCACCGTGAACATAATTTTCTTGGTTTCCTCTACTTGAATGCCTTCCAAGTTTCTAATTGGTGAAAGGACAGGGTTCTGTTCCTGCAGAGATCTGAAACACAGATTTTCTGGTCAAATGGCAGAGATACTATTTTGGCAGAGACTGATTTCCAAATCATCTGTGAGCTTCTCTCTTGCTGGGGAGCTGTGAGTTGGTTGAGAGTTGCCGTGACAGAAAACAGATTCACTCAGGTCTGAGTGAATCACACACATATTTACCTGACTGTGCTGGATGAGGAGGGCTTTGCTGTGGTCTAACATCCCCAGGTGGGGAGCCTCCTATTGGGGAGGATTGAGGATGAGAAAGATGAAGATGGGGATGCAGAGGAGGACTCTCCCAAGGTTGCCAGAAAGCTGAGTTCCCCTTCACAGGTGTGATACCCACCTGTGGTACCACTCCCTCTGGGCACAGGGAGCCCATGGCCAGCTCCCAAGGTCTGGTGGGCACAGAATGGGGCCACAGGGGGCTCATGGAGCTGTTTGGCCTTTCGCCACTCAGGCAGAACAAATTCACTCCACACAGATTTCAGTTCAGGCCCAGGCAAGACTGCTGTGTACTCATTGAAATTAACCCCTCAGCAGCCACCTCCTCTTTTACCATAGAGCGTAAAAATGCAACATAGGCACATACAGTGTAGGGTCTTCCTTATGGCAGCAGCACTGCAGGGCAGGGGGATATTCAGCCTGAACAGACATAGTGCATTTGGTCTAGTAGGGAAGTATGGCTGGGACAATACTTCCCTATACACTTCCCCAATACACAATTACAATGTGTAATCTTACATGGCAAACTTGGCAAAAGTAGGCAAGTAAACTGGAAAACAACATGTCAGGTGCCTTTGATGCTGGAGTTGATACAAGAAGTGTTCAAATAGGATAACTCAGGTTCTGGGAATGATGCTGCTGGTCAGAGAACCCAGACATAGCTGTTTCCCGCCTGATCATAGGCAATGCATATGCCATTAAATTGATGGATGTGGGCTTACTGGGTTGTACTTCTAGCAACCTTGTCTCCTCTGTGAGATTGTAGCCTTCCAGCCTGGGTGTTGTAAATGACTGTCTGGAGGAGCTAATGTCTGGAGGGGCGAGTCCTCGACACCTACCTGAAAAGCATACTGGTGGGATTATTCCAAGCACTGAATCAGTTAATATCAGTCTCCTCTCTTAATATGCAAAGGAACTAATATGAGCAACCTGGTCTACTGAAGGGTAGTCCCTGCCCATGGCCAGAGAACTGGAACTGTATGATCTTTATGGTGCCTTCCAACAAAAACCATTCAGTGACTCTGTGACTCTGTGACTCTGTGATAATGAACTTCTGAAAACTGTGTCTTTTACCTTTTACACTTAGAGTACTAAAGGTAGGTCTGTTGGACAGGCAGCTGTAACTTGTGATAACATAGACCAGAACCAGATCCAAGCATCTCCTGTTACATTTCCAAGTGCTGCTATTAGGCACTTCTTGATGTCTGCCTCCCAACTTTGCTCCTGCAGAGATCAAACTTGCTACTTCTTTTTGAGGTGAATAATGGCATATTCCTGTGCAGCATCAATGGCTTTACTCACGGAGCATGGTACTACTCGTGAGGAGCTGGCAGGCCCTGGCTCTGAATTGGTATCAGATGTTTGTGTTTCCCAGATCACATTACCCACATTGGGGGAGCAGTGTTTGTGTCTGACAGGAGACATCTCTAGTAATGCCTGCTCTGAGAAATTTGACCAGTTCAGGAGGACCCAGACATGGAGGCTTATGAAGAGAGGATATGAGGCTTCCAGAACTTTACTTGGATTTAAATAAGACCCTGTGATGATTTCCATTAAAAAGGATTTTGTTAGTTGAATAAGAAAATCAAATATAAGCAGACAAATTCTCTGCTGTCAACAGGTGATCATTAGGTTCAATGGGTTCATAAGGGGGAAGGGAAGGATAGGATAGGATAGGATAGGATAGGATAGGATAGGATAGGATAGGATAGGATAGGATAGGATAGGATAGGATAGGATAGGATCCCGAAAGTAGTGAGGAACTGGGTGGAGTTCATCAGTCAATCAGTGATGCAGTCAACAGCACAAAACAGATATTCTTGAGCCTAAGCCATTAGAGCACTCTGCCTACCTAGGGAGAGTTCCTCAGTAGTTGTGGTTTCAGGATACACCACGGTTGGATGTTTCTGCAGAATTATTCAGAGCTTCTATCCAAGCATAAGAGACTCTATTCCAGGGGAGTAATAGGAGCAGGTGTACAGCTCTCAGATGAGTGCTTCTCCTAAACATAGTCACTCAAGGGCTGAAATTGGGAAGGGGAGTTGGGTGGGTGTTGCCTTTTGTGTAAATATATTACGTAAAATACATACTTTAAAACAACAGCTACCAATGCCCTACATTGCCTGGAACCAGTTTCTATTGTCTTGAGTGACCTCTTATTTGAAGCATGGACTAAAGCCAGGCGAGGGCTGAAGTGTGTGTGGCACGCTGAGATGGGAATGAGGGCTGGCAAATGCTATTGTTCTCCACTTTGCCTCCCAGTGAACAGCATTTAATTCTGGGTTTGGTTGTCAGAAGATATTAAATATCTGAATACTGGAGTCCATGAGTGGTCTGTCTCATCTCTTAGGTGCAGAAAACATGTTCTGCAGCAGAAACTGTCAGATGCATGATTAAACCATTTGTGTGTTACCACAGCAGTATAGAGCATGTTTGCAGGAAGTCAGATTTGAAAAAAACACTCGAACGGTACAAAAATAATTAAATTAACAAGACTCCTGGGGATAAAGGATTCATTTTCCCAGCAGACTGCCAGAAGGGATGAAGGCTGGGTTATCAGCTCTCCATAAGAGAGGTCTTTGTGGCAGAGCAGCAGCACTAAGAGCTGTTCTGAGGGAGGCTCTCTCCAGGAGAACAGCACCCAAACATAAATGTTCCTCGAAGATTAATGAAGACTATGATGTGGATGATGGAAGGAAACCAATAAGGAAAACAGCATTGCAAAACAGGGAGAAAAGCAATGAGCTATATTTTAAAATGCTTACCAACAGAGGACACATCTGTTGGGTTTTGGCAGAACAAAAGGACATTGCAAAGTAAGTCAGAGAACTGCTGCTTTGCAAAATATTCTACAGTCAGCTCTGAAATCATACGTGTACATAACTTCCAGAGGCTTGAGCAGAAGGATATGAAAGTGTCTGCTGCATTTTTTCTCCCACAGACAAGGGGAATATATTTTTCCTTATAAAAGTGAGGGATTATGAAAGAAATTTCTCAGGATGTATGCTGCCCTGGTGCACTCCCACAGGGACCTCCACACAGGGAGAGCCTGTGTCTCCTCTCCATGACAATTTAACTGCAATCATTTCTTGTAGAGGTTTTAAAGCACGTGCGTCTTGCTCCCACTGTCCAAAAACGCCACAGGACTGGGCAGAAGGAAATTGTGCTCCTTTCCTGCTTACAACCGGCCTTTTTCCACACAACATGTCCAAGGCCCATGACAGAGAGGATGGAGTTACTTCTGCAAGGCATCCAGCACCTGGAGGCACCCTGAGCTCAGCGAGTGCAGCGGTGCCAGGCTGTGCCAGGGGACTCCAGCCTGCAGGCAGGTATCCCCTACCTTGGACCAGCACCAGCTCTCCCACTCTGACCCCCAGCTCCGTGCAGTGATATCTGGGACTGACAGTGGCAATAACAGTCTATCTGGTGCACATATTAAGCAAGACAAAATAAATGCAGGAAATAGTCCTGTTCAGATGTGACAGATAGGTAAGGGGGACAGGGAAGTCTGCACAAGTCCTGTTCTGGTCAAAAGGGTGAGGCAGAGCATGGTCCCTGATCTCCTCTACCTCAGAAATAGATGGAGAAGAGAAGATAGCAGCTAGGAAAAAAAAATTGCAAGGAGGAATCATCAAAGAGGATATCTTATTTTGTCCCTCCCTTACCTTTGCCTACACATGGCTCTCCTGGCTCTCCTGTGGGCTGTAGAGGGACTATACGGTGGGACCCAGCCTCAGCTGGCTGCTCTGCTCTGTGGTAGTGAAGATGATTAATAATATGAGCAAAGAAGGGAGGTTTTGTCCAGAAGGAGGAAGCTGGTGTGAGCAGAACTTGGTAAGCAACATCATAGAGGCTTGTGTCTGCAAACAGTAAATTATAGGCTAACACAGCTCTGTGTTTCACGTAAATTTTATTGTGTTTTGGAGGAAATTGCATACCATCAATCAAGTTACTCCAACAACAGGTAGTATGTTTCATGTGTGCAGTCTGGTCTTCTTCTTTTCAGCTACTCAGCATAATTTTTAGCAGGATTTTATGCTCTAAAGGGTAACTAAAACTATCAACATCCAAGGGGATATCTGTTCCTGTTGAGGTTAATGACACTTTTGGAAAATTTCTAAGTATCCTCAAACTAGGAAGGGGCATTCTGTCTTTTTGTAAAAATTCAGTAGTATCTCTGCATCATTTCCTAATAAGAGTGTCTGAAAAATTTCTCCATAGACAAAATGTACTGCCAGTGTCAGAGAACATTTTCTTCAACATAGAGCTTTTTATTTGTTGTAATTTTTGTCATACATCACGTCTCAAATCTTTTTATGAACAAAAACCAAGTGGTTTTGAGTGGAAAAATTTTTATTCTGAAAAACAGATCTGGATTTGCAAGAGAAAAGAAATGCTAATGGAGCTGCAATTGCTATAACAAAGTACATTTAAAAAACAAACCCTGATGGCTGAAGATTAATCATCTGACAGTGAGGAAAGCATTGCTCAAGGAAGGAACACAGACATTGTGTTTGTGAGTGCCAGTTTCCATCTCCGTGTACCTCGCCTCACCTCTGTGCCATGGCACACTGCTCCCAGCCTTGTGCCAGCACAAGTTCCCTCCTGACATTGTGTTTCTGGGAGTTAAGATGGCTCTCAGATGAAAAATAATGGGCTGAGTCATTTTGGGGGGTAAATTATACCCCCTCTCTCGTTTAAACACATTGGGCACTGCCAGCAGAGTCAGGGCACATGCTACAGCATGGAGGCAGGAAGAAGCAGTTGCAGAAGTGCTATAAATTGGAGTTGCTGCTGAAAACTTTCTCCAAAGTAATGGGCTTACTTTCTACTTATTGGCAACAATATTTAGCCAATGCTTTTTCTCTGATGTCAATGCACTTACATATTTATTTTCCATAGATAGAACTGAACTGAGAAGCAAATATGTTTTTTGGGGAGTCCTTTTGCCCACAGCTATCTGTAATTTCCCCTCTAAATGAGAACAATAACTTCTGTTCCAAATAACCTTCTTGACTTTTACAATCCTGGGTTATCATCTATACAATTAATTATAGTCAGACCTAGCATTAAAACTAGGAATTGAAAAAAAAATCCTATAAAAACAAAACAAAGAGTCCATATTTCAATCATTAAAAAACAAAAGGTATCAAGGCTTTCCTTGATTTTGGATAGTCCGTAAATGTCTTGAGATAGTACCTGAAAGAAAATAAGCAAGACAGTGAACCTGCATACATAGAGGGAAACGGCACAGTTTCAATACAGCTCAGATGAGGAACCCTAAAACTGCTCCAAACTGCCTTGCTTTGTTATCTCTGTGTGTTACTCTGCAAAAGAGCAGGTTGGAAATTATTTACACCTGGTTATTTAATTAACTGACAATACTGTTAGGGTTCTAACAGGCCTAAAGTAGAAATTTTAGGAGTTCAGAGCAGGGGACTACATCTACTCCTAAGATGCAGAGGTTGCAAGGCAAACCTTAGGAAAGGCTCACATTTATGAGGCTCGGTAAAAAGAGGCTTAAACACGGCGGAAGCAGTGATGCAACTCACGTCTGATTAAATGACCTGACAGGGCTCTGTCTGGCTGCCTGCCTTACACAAATAAGCCAATGCACCTCCTGTGCATAGTATTACATTTCAGTTTTATCCCAAATCCTGGCTCTGGTCTCCTCTGGCATTTTGCAAACTGCGTTCCAAGAGGACGTAGCAGCATATGGCAAGGAACAGTTTGATACCTGTGATGGTGATAAGCACGTGGACCAATGCAGCAAAGAGTGAAAAAGGCAAAAGCGAAGGCTGGTAGGGACCAGGTTGCAATGGCAAAACCAAACCATTCCACAATTTCTCCAAAGTAGTTGGCTCCAGAAACATAGGTGAACAGTCCTCCTGCAGCAACAGACAAAATATTTAATTTTTACACTCATCTCCTGCACGTGGAAGGTTCTTTCACATAAAGTCAGCAGCAGAATACATTCCCTTTCTTATTCAGAGCCCATAGCAGCACTCTAAACGCACTTCCCTGAAGCCAGTGGAGCCATGCCAAAAGGGGTGTCTTGGTCAAAATTCTTGTGTGAATACAAGAATCAAGGGTGATTCTGACTCAGAGGCTTCCAGCACTTTCACAGTCATTTATTTTCATTTGGAAAATAACTGAAGAAAGACCATTATTAGATTTAATTATAATAATTAACATCAGTAAATTCTTCTTATGCCCTAAAAATATTTTGCAACTTCACTACCTTTGGGGAATGCAAAATCTGGATCTCACTTTTCCGCAACATTTACAAGATGTAGGTAAGTATTGGAGGTGAGAAACTCTGGGAGAGACATACCACCATCCATAACAAGCCAGCAGAAGGAGTCAACACCAAGATCAAGAAATTCTTAGATGCCCATCCATATTGCTCTACAGAGTTAGACATTTCCTGGAAAGACAGCACCTTGCATCCTTGGTGTTATTATTTTCCCCTAAAGTTTACACTTTGAATCCACCTTTTGCACAGTAAGAAGTCCACTACTGCTTCTTTCTGGGCAAGGAGAAGACTATTTCCTTCTTTGCAGCTGCAAAGAGTTAAAATCCTCTTCCTGTGTCCCACTTCAATCTTCTCTGAATTACCAGCCCGTTTCCTAAAACCTCTCCTCACAGTTCATGTTTTCCAGATACTCTTGCTGCTTCCCTTGGACAGTCTGCAGCCAGCTCACACCAATCCCTGCAGCTTAGAGGGGCACCTGAACCAAGTACCTGTGCAAGACCAGCTTCTCTGCCATTATCGTCGCTTTCCTGCGAATTCAGTCAGAAAACATTATCTATTCTGCTGTTCTACTTCCTTCAGAGGAAGGAGTAGAACAAGATATATAATAATATACCTTGAGGAATCTTGTAAGTTACTTCCCCAGGTTTCCTCAGCTGGCGCAGCAGGAGATCACTGTGAATGTTGATTCCCATTCCCAGCAGAAATAAGAGGAGGCCTGAGAAACCAACAAGAAATGGATTAGAAAGACAGCTCTGTCTAGATATCCCTACTCAAGCTCATGTGTGAGGTTTGTCTTTGCAACAGACACATAGGGGTCATAATGTGAGGTGGGTGGATTCTTTTTGAAGTCAAAAGATGCATTGCTATCAAGAAGGCTGCTGAGCAGGAGAAGCATAGGTGACTGGTGACACCAGAGCACTTTCAGCTGGACTTCCCAGGTGGCCACAGTCAGCATTTATTGAACACCCCGGGGGAACACAAAGTACCCATGGACACTACTGTCGGATGACAGCCAGCCACAGCTGTGGTCATCACTGCAGAGTAACCACTGATGTGTAGGCAAGTACCAATACCCTCATTTTACTGCTGGGGAAAGAGGAGCACAGAGACACAAACTTATCCAGCACCCCTCTGTGGCCGGGAAAGGAGCCTGCATCTCAGCACCTCTCAGTCCACTGCCAGTGAGGCTGCTGGGACAGAGCCATGGGCGTGGATGGAAAGCAGGTACTTGCTGAAGGGTGCTGACGTATTCTGGCCAGAGTGATCCGCTGACCAGATTCCATTTAACTAAAAAACTAGAGTCATTTGATTAAGAAACTCTGCAGGTGACATGCCCTACGTTTCATACCACTTTGGACCCTGAGAAAACCACCTCTGATCATGATGGGAAAGCAAGAAAAGAAATAGTGTGTGCACTACAACGTATAGATAAAAGACTAAATGCTGATAAAACCTTAACACTTCCAGCGGCAATAGAAAGTTGGTAAGAGTCTATAAAGGAAGAATATACTGTTTGTTTTTTCTTTAATATTTTAAGTGTCACCAAAGCTGATTTTCTTTTTTCTTTATTTTTTTTTTCATATGAAATACATATTTCATTTATCATGCAAATTAAGTGATGTGGTGTTTTCTTTGTTAGGTATGGGAGGTCTTACTAAGCAGATAGCAGATCTTACTAATCCAGATTTTTAATATGTGATGCTGTCTGAAAACACTGAACTTGCATCCATGGTCTGAAAGAGGGTACAGACAGTACATTGGTTAATTTGTACTTGTCATATCAAAAACATTTCCTCAGACCTTCACATTAATCCTCATCTCTATGTTTATATTTAAAAAACTCTCTGTACAGTATGAAATCTGTAATGCCATCTAACTGCTCTTGTTCAGTTATTCTCTGAGGGATTTTACAGGGTGAAATTCAGCTAGGCTATTAAGGTAGGGAATACAAAGGAATCGTATTAACAT
The DNA here is from genome assembly GCA_013396875.1 of Vireo altiloquus. Taxonomy (NCBI): domain Eukaryota; kingdom Metazoa; phylum Chordata; class Aves; order Passeriformes; family Vireonidae; genus Vireo; species Vireo altiloquus. The sequence continues at coordinate 34,503 of VZRF01003188.1, forward strand.
ACAACCAGACTGTGCGTGATCTCTAATCTTCCCCTGTGCCTTACTGGAGAAAAAAGAGCTCTTTGTCCCTAAAGCCTCATTCAGGCTGGGGTTTTGCCCTCCTTTTCACTCCCACTTAGAATAGCTGCATCAAGTGCAAAGCTCCCTGGCAGGTGAGAGAAAGCCACAGCTTGTTCTTGCACACAGCCACTGCTGGGTGCACACTTCTGGCTGAGCAAGGGCACACCCTCATGCACCTGGAGCCTGAGATTGCATCTCCATGGCCCATAGCAGCAGGAGGCTCTGGAGTGGTGTCAGTAAAACAAGGCTTGTGATTAAGGCTAACACATAACATCATATGCCTTCAAAGGTGGCTGCCTAGCAGGAAAAAAAGGTTACTGCACATTTACTTGTCTTATCTGGGCCAGCAGGCAGGTCTTATGCTGATTTCAATCACAGCAGATTTGACTCACATGTTCACTGAAGATTAGGACATAATTCAAAATGCTTACAAATTGCTTGGAGATTAGATCTTGGGAATCCTGCAGCTGTAATTACCTGATGTAAATCTGATGTCGGTGCACCAATCGTTTGGATATTCAGCGCAGTAAATCAGGTAGTACCCCTGGAGGAAGCCATTATAGATACAGAATAACATGCCAAAGAAAAGCAATTGCAGTGGGAAAGGTCTGCCTCTAGTGAAGAAAGGGTAAATAAATGTCCTAAGGTAGATAAGAAAACAGAGTCAGCACATTGCTCATGATAACATTACATTTGCAATTTCTCTGCTGTAGGGAAAAAAACTTGAATGAAGCACAAAGTAGAAAATAGGTCAATAAAGACAAAAAAATTGAAAATAACTGCAACAATATAGGATCAGCTATTAATGAGAACTTGAAGTACTAGAGATACGTGTCTTTTTGTGTCTGTAGAGATATATATCTGTCCTTCAGGACTGCATTCAAGGTGGGAAATTAGTAAGCTCATCCAGATTCATTGATGCTTTGAGAATGTCTCTGTATCTTTCTCCACACTTCTTGGTGAAAATGAGGAATTTGTGCCCACAAACAGCATTTTCATTTAAGACTTGATTTAATGCTCCAGTGAGCCAAGTGAAGATTGGTTGCTGCGGAGGGACACGAGCACAACGATGTTCAGACATCACTGATGTTTGTGAGGGGCAGTACCAATTGCAATACTGGTTCCCCAAATGAGCATTACTATGCCATGAGCATCATGAAGGAGCTCTGTTACGCAGAACACATTCCTGATCCCACTACAAGACTGATCCCTGACAGCTTGAACCCATGGCAGCAGATGGAGTAGAAGGTAGTGTTGAGACCCCTCTGACTCTCTCACTTCCTAAAGTATACAGCCTAAGATGCAATTCCCTTTCCCAGACTCTCCCACTTGACTCAGATAGAGACCCCTGTGCTTCTCTAACACACAGAGTCTCTGTCCTCCTCTGCTTAGACACTTTGACGTAGAGGCAGAGAAATGTTTTTGCCTGCCTGGGGAGCTGCTTTGCCTCCAGTCCTTGCCTCCCCTCCGTGCTTTCAAGCTTTTCTTTAAAATAAGAAGAGCTAAAGCCCTAAGTTTAATATGCTGAACACCAATATTTCCATGCAGCTAGAGCACCTAGGTCTTCCTTAGACAAAAGCTGTGCTAACAGTAGCATTAATATCCCTGTGAGCTAATAATTGGTGCTTGTACAGTTTCAATTTTTATATATGTTTGCTTCAGGTGGGAGTATCCCTCTTGACACTTTGGACAATCCATATCATCCCTGGGAGAGTAAAACAAAGAAGTTACACTCGTATTTAGTAAGTATTTTCTTACCTGGCCAATTAAGTTCTGTAAATGGTAAAATCTACACTCTTAATTTCTTTCTTTTGCCCTCTTGGGGTTTGGAGGGTGCTCATCATACCAGTATATAATCATTGCTAATAAGTAATTCACATCCCATGTTGCCAGTGTCAACTTAAGCAAGCTGAGGCATAAAATGTCATAATATTATAAATCTAGATTAAATTATACTGTGTCTGGAAGTGAGTAAGCAGAGTACAAGCAGTAACATGTTAATGTATTCATTGCTTTCCAAAGCAAGGTAAGACAGATTTCTAGCAATTAAGGCAGCTGTGATGCACAAGTGCTACGTATTTCTAAATATAGGAAAATGTAAGAGGTATGGAAAATATTCTTCAGACAGAGTTATCATATTTGTCATATTTACTACAGAACAGAAAGGCATGCTCTTTGGAGTAATGTTACCAATAATCACTGGTTTTGCCCTTTGGGAATGTGATGCTGGAGTTGTGAGGCCAGCTTTAGCATTCTGATCTGCTGTTAAAATCATATTGACAAATTGGACCTGAAGAGTCATGAGAAAAAGTGTGGAACTTGCAAGCGCAAGCTCAGAGACAGCAAATTGTATAGAAGAGGGAATGATGCAAATCACACAAAGCGAGTTTAGGACGTGAATTTATACAGCAGATTTGAGCAGGACTGTCACTGCTTTACCCTTTGTCAAAACCAGTTAGGTTTAAGAGTCTCCAAGTTTTTACAGCTGATGCAAACAGAAGTTTTTCAGGTCCCAGAAAAGCTGATTGTTTCCATGCTGCTTCCTGATGCTGCTGTTGCAGGACAGAGGTAATAGGCTCTTGAAAGATGGCTTATCCTGAAGTAACAGGAGGCCACAGACCTCTCTACCATGGAGTGGATGCAGGACAGAAAGAATCTGCATGCAAAGTAAAAGTGCAATGTCAGGGGAGCCAGGAGGCATCAGCTTTGTTTAGTTGCTGAGGCAGTAAAATCCTGGTATCGTGTAGTCCTGCCTCATAGCAGTTTGGACAATCCAAGTCAGGATTTCATCCAGGAATCCTTGTTGTGGAACATATTCCCAAAGGTTATCTCTGTGGGTCTGTAAAACCAGAGGCCAGATTCAGTTCTCTGTATCAGAACAATGCCCTGAGTATTTATTTTAATACAGAACTTGTCAGATTTTACTACATGGCTTGTTGAGGGTGCACAAACTATTCCATTTGAAAAAGCAACAGAGATAAAGCAGGGGCGTTTAATAGGTTTAAATATTCCATGGAAGAGTCTGCAACTCTGCTGGAACTATTTTGCAGTGTGAAAATCAAGGATTTGAAGACCACCATTTTAGAATAACAGAACAAATCTGGCCTTTTGGTTTTAGTCCAATGACAAATTTGACCTTTTACTTTCAGTGCGGTATTGATGACTAATTCATTATTCCTTTATTATCTTTACCAGCCAAAGGCACTGCATCTGACTAAACCATTGCCAACAGCTTCTTTTTAAATGAATGAATAATGAATTATTCATTTTCTTCCCCTTCATTTATTTTCCAAAAGAACAGGTTTTTAAGAGAAAATCATTTGACATTGCATCAAATTTCATCTTAAAGGTATTAGTCCAGCTTCTTGAAAACTCCAGGGACTCTCACCTAAACCAAGGGGAAGTATGGGTTTGCTCTTCTTTCCACAGAAGGTAGAAATCTTTTCACAAATGTTACTATAATCCACCAAGAGTAGGTTATTGGTGCTCCAGCAGCTTGTCAGTCAGAGATGTTTATGCTCCTGCTGTGTTTTCTCTTCTTCAGGATCTAGATGCAGCAGGTCAGACAATAGCAGCTCATTTTTCACTCAGGATGTTTTACACCTGGGGCAACTGGGCCAAGGGTGCCAAGGATGGGGCACACCTGGCTCCCTCCAAGCCTGTGGGTCACCAGCCTCCTGCTGTGTCTGCCCATCTATCCCTCTGCCACCAGGCCTTCTTCTGGGCTAACCAGGATGAGCAAAGGAGCAGAAATCAGAAAGATTGCGAGGTGGGAAGGGCTGATGTGGTGCCTTTCTCCTCGAAGGCAGGTGCTGGCCCTAACCCAACTTTGTCCTACTCATGCTGGGGCACGGTCTGAGTGCCCTGGCCCATCTCCTGTGACCCTGGCCAGCCTCCAGAAGAGAGTTATGGACTTCTCCTGACCAGGAATGCTCCGAGTCCCTGCAGGGATTTTTTGGTTCTCTTTGCACAATGCGGGACAGGGCCTGCCCTGGATCCCTGGTGAGGATGAACCAACACACCAAAGGGTGCCTGAGAACCACTTCCCCACAGTCTGGGCTCCACATGCTCTGGTTCTCTGCTTGTCCCACCCAGACATACAAAAGTTGAGGAGGGCTGGTGGCTCAGGTCAGGTCAGGCAGCCAGGCCCTCCCATGAGGGCGATGCCCTCGGGACCCTCCCAGCCCACAAGAACACTGAGCTGACACTGAAAAACACTCCACAGACAGGTGGGTGTTGTGCCATTGCTGCAGAGATCTTGAAGTAGGTGAGACCCTGCTCCATCGAGGGCCCATGTTGCAGGCCCCTTTCTCACCCACTGAAAACTCCTTGCTGAGATGCTGTCTGCAGTTCTCACTCCATTGTTAGTACCTTCTCAAACAAAGACCTCTCTAAGTCAGAGGACAGATCTCTAGGCTCTGCTGCACCTTCTTCCTTATGGGGGTATTATAATTTTCTTATTTGTACAAATACATGTATCTCAGGTGATAAGAAATACTATGTGATGTGTGTTACACTAACTACAGACCAGTCAGACGTGAAAGGATTTGCCTGCTTTGAAACCACAGATTTACTTTTAATCTGTCTTGTGCAGAGATTGAAAAGATTGGTGTCCAAACCTGGGGAGATTACACAGACCAGTTCTATTTGCACCAACAATTAACATCATATAACCTTTGCCATAGGTTGTCACTGGAATCACATAACCAGGAGGTTGCTGGCACCCTTGGCATACTTGACCACTTGGACAAAGGCTCAAGTTCAAGCTCAAGTTCACAGACATGATACACTTTTATTTGGGGTGACTATGATGCCTTACACAAGGCCTCTAATTATTCTGGAGAGATACGGTTGTCAAATTACATGTCCCAAAGACATCTGCTGCTGAAGTCTGCACATACTTTCTGAGCCCCATCCTGTAGGTTATTTGTGAATTGCACTCTGAGGTAATTTTAAACTTTTACCATTTTTGAGTTGTATTACACTAATTCTCGTTGAATATTTATAGGAGAAAGCTGTCAAGTCCACACCAGGACACAATCTGGCACCTAATTTTCCAGAGGCCAATTAAAAATTTTCAGTTGTCCCAGACTGGGTTTAAACAAATGTAATGGGTAAATGTTCAGTTCAAAGCAGCAGGCTAGTTTGCTATCAGCTTAAAGGGAAAGTAAAACAAAATGCTCCAAAATACTTTCAGAAGTGAAATTAAGCATTTTAGCCCTCCTTCATCATGATATCTACAGGTGCCTCAGCATCACAATGCAGGTAGAACCTCCTCACCTATCATATTCCTCTCCTCAAACATCCTACCCAGACATGCTTTACCCTTCTCTTCCCCAATTACTCTGCAACAGTCTGAGAAGGTCATCAGCCAGGAATATTTAGACAAAAAGTAGGTTATTAGCAGCTATTTGTACTGTGCAGGGTGGGCCGTGTCCCTTTTGTTAGAGTCTGCAGTGAGACATGCTCTGTCACAAACTCGGGAACAAAATCTGGGCTGCACCCGGGTGACACACCGGCAATGCCGGCAGGCAGGAATCATGGACTGCCCGTGAAGCCTCTGGCAGTACCCACTGCAGGGGCAGGACAGGGAGCAGGTCCCATCTCCTGTATTGCTGTTGTAGCTCATCTCCTGATGTAAGGAAGCCCTAAGTTCAGGAGCTGAGCTCTTTTTCTGGAGCTGATGTCCAGCTGCAGCTGCCTGAGGAGCTGCCAGTGCAAGGGGTGTGCAGTGGCTGTGTGTGCCACTGGGTGACCCAAGCTGCAGGGCACATCTTCCTGGCAGAGGCAGGAATGTTCCTCATTCCTGCATGGCTGGGACAATGTGAAACCATCAGATAACTGCAATCACTTCCTGGACCATTGCCAGGTTTGTAAGCTCATCTTGAATCATTGAACAGAGTCAGTGAGGGGAGCAAGAGAACTACCTTTTTATTTTAATCATGCAGATTTATTTATCTAGTGATGACAAAAACAAAGTTGTAATGAGCTTTCCTTTCCAAGAGAGCATTATTTTTCCATGTGCAAAATACCCTACATCCATGTTCCTCCAAAGATCTTTGGACAAACTTTTGAAAGCTGTAATTTAAGGAACAAGAAAGATATATTATTGAAAATCTTATGATTCAGCTGTATAAGACAATACTAAACCTGCCATATCAGGTTCATTTCTGAGGCTTCTGACTAAAAAAGTCGGCTCAATCTGCAATCCTTGGGATGTCTGTGTTTTGCTTCCAAGATTCACCCAACCTGAAGCCTGTTTGTAGGGACAATCTTTCTATGTGGTTTCTTAGTATGAGGTCCAGGGCTGGATAAAGACTTCTGGCAGGAGCAAACTCATCTTTCTTGGGCAAGAGATAGAGGCACACATCTGATCAGGGTATGGGAGAAGGACTGAGGAAACCCTGAGACAGAGGGCACCATATTTGGGTTTCAAGGAGTTCTTGAGAAGAAGCACAGTGGAAAAGAGAAAGTCTGGGCAGCACTGATTTAATGCAAAGACATCAGAAATGCAGTAGGATTCAGTGGCAAAATGAGAAGAGACTTGTAAGAGACTGCCATACTGAACCATGGGGGCTGCTGAACTTGTACTGAAGATTAATAAGAATAAACTTATTTGAGATAAAAAACAACATGCAATACTAGAAAATAATTAATTTAGGAGAGCTGAATAGCTGTGATCAACAGTTGTGATAATACTGAAAGGAAGTTAGTTTGAATGCAATGAAATTTCTGTTAAATGTAATACAGAAAAAACACTGAAGTAAAGAGCTTGGTAGGACTGAGAGAAAGGGGATAATCAGAAATTACAGACAAAGGCAGGTTCTTTAATAAAGAGAAGACAGGTTTGGAATTAATGTTAATTTTTATATTTCATATAAATTATATTCTGTTTAAGAGAGGCAGAAAGTAGCAGCTGCTGAGGACAATTGTCCATCATTTACTGCATTTCCTTTTGAATGATCTGACACTGGCTTCTGCCGAGACAGAGTGCTGACTGTGAAGGACCTCTGCTCTAATCCGGCGTGATACCTTCAGAGTTTCATAATGCCTCATGACTCATCCAACATTTTATACAAACTGAACATCTCAAAGATTATAAACTCCCTAGAATAGATTAGCAGTTGCTTAACACCAGCATTTATGAGTAAAGCTCCAGAGTGGTACTTGCTGTGCTGGGGAGGCCGACACCATGGATGACAGCACTTGCAGAACAGTCAAAGGAATCAGCAACTGCATTTGATTTGTGGCCACAAAGCTAAATACAGATTTCAGATTTAAACTTTGGAGATGGGTCAGAAAAGCTCAGTTGCTTGCAACTGCATTTGAATAAAGGGGGGCTATAGGAAAAACTATTTTCAAAATCATGCTTATCTGGTGGGAAAGGCTAAAAATAGAATGCTGCTTCTGTATCACTGCCAATCATTGCTGAAAAAAAAACCCATGATGCATTTTACCTTGGATAAATGTAAGGAATCTGAGCTATGTCACACTCAGTTCTAACATTATAGACACCTGAACTAGTCATTCTGATCATCTAGATCTAGTCAGTAATGCCTCACTGATTGATACAAATTTTAAGCATGCTATGCAGTTAGCAAAGTAAGAAAGATAAATACAGTCTAGGGATAATGCTTAGTCCTCTTCACATTGCATACAGATATTATTAGATGTGCTATATTTAATAAAATGTAAGTAGTTGGAAAATAAATGAAGAAAAAGGAAAGAAATAGGACCTTAAAAATGGTATGTGGTTTTAATTAGTAGAGAAGAACTGTGTAGGCTTGACTCCAAGGCAAAAATTTTTGCTCTTCTAAATTCACTGCAACAGCAACCAGGTTTCAAAAGTGTTTTGCAATTTTGTTTATAAATTACTTCATTACTCCTCTTGATTTTCTTCTATTATTTCTGAAAATGTCAGTAGAAAATCTGGGATCTCCCAGTGACTACCAGCATCCAGACAGAACCAACAAAGAAGAATTCTTCTGGTAAAAAGGCATTGAATCATGAAAAACATCTATCTTTTCTACTGGTTTTGCAGATATAGGAACAAAACACTGTACTTCAATTATAATGCATTTTCTAAAGGGACACCAAGAACAGAATTGTTTGGTTTGTGCACTAACAAGCTACCTCAGCAAGTCATAATCCATCAGCAAATGACACTCAGTATACATTTGTACCAGAATATTTGTTTCTCAAATGTTTCTATTTTGGTATAAACAACAAATAGGTTTGAAATATTCTTAATTAAAAATATTATTTTATTTTATTTTCATTTGCGATTAGCTAACTACTTATTTTTTTCCTTTTTGTTTGTACTGTGGAAAGGAGATCAGAGTGAGAGCTGAACTAAACAATGGGAAGGATTGATCCACTGCCCATAACCAAAGGCAACTGCAATAAGAGCCAGATGAACAAGATATTAATAGCTTTCTCACCATCCCTTGTCAAACTGGGCATATTCATTGGAAAGATGGGGATTTGTTTTTAAAATACTCTTCTCTTTCATCTCCAAAGAAGGTGAAGTGGAGCTAATAGAGGAAGGGAAATATGTCCCCTGTACAGATCCCTGCTGAAATCCCCTGCCATCCCCTACAAACTCACAGTCTGTCCTCAGGCACTACACAGCCAAGTTAGTGGAGTGCAGCATGTAGAGCCTGATAAACTTCTTGTCTAAGCAGTAATACTTGTAACAGCCTCTTTGACTCAGGGTCCTGTCTATCTGTAACAGCAGGAGACAGGACTCATTTCTGTATATAACTTAGGTAACACTATTTTCTTGAAATAGGTTTGTTGAGTGGAGGAATTGACATAAATTGGATATATTATAGGAGAGGGATAGTAGGAGCAATGATATCCTCTCCTCAGATTTTTACGCTGTCTCACATGTCAACGTTATAAGTAACTTATAATGGGTTTCCTGGTTTAGAGGATGTCAAGTGGCTGCAAAACTGAAACATTATATCAAGGAGTAGTTAACAATTGTTTATTATCAAACTAGAAAGATCTTTTGAGGGAGGTTCTGCAAAAGACTTTTCTGGTACTACTCAGGAGTTTTTTCATTAATATTATGTCCCTGGGGGAAAAAATATCAGCAATGTTTGTGGCTGACACAGCTCTGAGAGACGCTGAGCAACCAAGAATGAAGGCTGGAGTTTAGTATAGTCTTGAAATACTTGTTTGATAGGTTTAAAACATTTGATTTAATTCAATGAAGGCAATGGCAAAATACTACACTTAACTAAGATCAAATGTAAAACACAAGCAGAAAAATGGACTGGATAGGAGAGAAAGTGCTGGTAGGTGGCAAACTGAGCATGAGCCAGTGATGTCAGACTATTGTGAAAAGGGCAAAGGTTAAAATGTGTTGTGGGAATGAGCATGTTATTGGAGACACCTGAGGTAATCTTTCTCATGAGGTTAGTTGGAACTTAAACGATGCTCTGTCCAGCTGAACTCAGCACTCTATAAAAGACAAAGTAGAAGCAGCCCAAAGAAAAACTACTGGGGTCTAGGAAATGTGACATGAAGAAAGATTGAAGGACTCAGGGCTTTTTAAAATAACTGAGAGAAAACCAGTGGAAGACATTGGTATAAAAAGCTCCTGCAAAGAAGAAAGGAGTGAAACATTGTCCTTGTCTACTGGGAACACAGTAAGAAGCAATAGGGCTGAACAGGTGTACAGAAAATGCAGCTTAGAAATTAGAGAAAGACAGTGAAGCATTGGAACATACCAGGAGTCTCAATAAGCAGCAACTGTTAAGGACAGACCAGACAAATGCCCATCAGGAATGAGAAGAAAATTTGAGGACTGTATGTGGCCAGGAACAGCCTGGGAATGGGAACTTAGTGCTGTTTTGGTCGGAGAGAGGCTCTGATGGACTCAGCATCAGGCCAGCTACCACAGTTAGTTGAAACCCTAATTAAACTTGGTCCAGATTTGTGCTTTCATGGGGATTAGAGGACAGGACTACTTGTATGGTGATTAAAGTTCAACTTGACTAGATGGACTGTGGTGATGACAAATGTGCAGATCTCACAGTGCTTCATCATTACCTCTACTACTTGATAGTATCTAAAGGGCAACAGTACTTCGAGATTGTGAGAATATTTGTTGTTTTATCTAAGAAATAGTGTGTCAAAGCCTTAGCCAGCCAAAGGTATCTCCCTCTTTTCTTCTTCAGAAATAATCACTTGATATTTATGAAAACGGATCACTTTGTTCCTATTGCTAAATTTTGAGAGTCTGCCAAAAGTGTGAAATACATGCCAGAGTAACTTAATCAGACACTGTGCTGTGCACTTCAAAAAATTCCCTGCTCCACTGGAGCAGAGAGTTCTAAGAGTTCACAGAAGCTGAGATTGTAAGCAGAACAGAAGGATGCATCTCCATCCTGGCACAAAATCCAAGAACGCATGGATCTGTGCTCTTACAACTGCATTTACCAGGTAAAGCGTCATTATTTTCCGTATATTGTTCATGTGGGCCTCAGAAATGACCAAAAGAAGACAGACAGTTGATAATCTATCCTTATTAGACATTAAATCTTGGTCAGATTATATCCAGCCAATGTACTGAACTCTATGATCTCATGGCACTCATGGCAGTACATACACATAGAAAGGAAAAATATTTGAAGTGATCAGGTCAGGTCCTGAGTTTCTGCTTACATTAAAATGATCACAAGACTTAGAAGCCATTTTCTTTTTTTCCTAAGGAAAACCTACCATGGGCTGACTCTGAGTCACAATCATCTCTGTTTCCTCACAAAATATATTAAAAGATTTCCTAACACTGAAAGCTGCTGAGTGAATCACTCAGTACAGTGTGAGTATCATCTCTTGATACCGGGATACTGCCTTCTCACATCATGACCTTTTCCTTTCCCTTTCTTCTCACTCCTGCCCTCCTACTGCTCTAGCTGTTTTTAACAACTCTCCTACTTGTCCCTTCCTGTGCTCTTTCACCTGACCTTTCTATCTCTTCCCACCTTGTAGCCCTGACTTTAAACCTCACAGTGGTTTTTATTTCTCTGCATTCAAGACAGGTTTTATTTTTCCTAATCCATTTTGCCAGAACTCCAGGCAGGAGACCACTTCTTCCCTGTTGATTATCCCAGCAGCCAGAAAAGCCTTGCTTTGTCCCTGTGGTGCCAGCCTGGACCATGCTTGGCTGGATTGCAGGCTTGTACACTGTGGTCCTGCTTATAGCCTCAGATGAACCAGAGGAACAGACTCTAAAAATGTTAGCTGACGACCTTTATGTTTGCACAGATACAAATGCATTTCTCAGACGACTCCGCCAAGTTTAAATTGCTTTCCCTAGGAAGAGCCAGCAACGTGTCTCACTTTAGTAACCCTAATCTGGGCCAAGTTTTAAAATGTGAATGCTTTAATAGTTCTTTTTTTATTTTTTTCAAATGGTCCTAAAGAGAAGCAATCAGTCAAAAAAACCCCTTCAATAGAATAATGTAAGTACTTTTCTTCCTCTCTGTCATTTCTCAACATTTCCTCCTCTCCTTTCTCAGAAGCAAGAGAAGTTTTACAGAGGTCCATGCATTGTCCTACCCCAGATGTGTGACAGGACTCACTGGAATGTTTGCTTAGGACCACACTGTCTAGAGGTATTTTCATGTGCATCTCTAGCAGGAGACCATGCTAACGTGACTGTACTTCTTTGAGTAGCCCAGATAACTTATTCAGAGCTTGCTGTAGCCTTCCTGCCTGCCCTGAACGATGGCATGACAACCTAGATCAAGGAGACTTGGCTTCATAGGAATGTCACCCAGCCCATCTTTACGTCAAAGAGCTGCAGGTCGTCGCTCTGCCTCAGGATCTGCTTCTGTGTAGTCCTCCCTGTGTAGTCTCCCTGCTCCTTAGCATCTCACATAGGCAAACCCTCTTTCTGGAGCAGACAACACATCTGTTTGAAGACAGCCTTGCTAAGGGGACATTTTCCAGAGCCATTTCTGGGAGGTAGTCTCACAGCATGGCAGATGTTGGATTAAGATGGTCTAGCACTGTTGTAAGCAAAGCATTATCTTATGTCTGGCTAAAGCTGGCTGTCAGTGTTGTTACTCTACTACATATTTATAAGGAGTAGTTAGGAAGGAGGAGGTCAAACCCAGCTTCCTTCAAACAGGACCTTTTTCTCATTGTTATTGAAGGTCACATGTGGATACACCTTTCTAGGAATGGTGAAATTTTCTACCAATCCTCAGGTATTGGTACAGTGGCAAGTGGTGCTTCAAAAATTCACAGCTGGGTAGAATTTAGCTGGCTCTTGAAATAAATTTGGACCTGTAGAAAAAGATACTCTTTTTTCTTTTTATGACTTGACTTTTCCCATTTCCCTCAGTTTTAATTGGTTTTGTTTTGTGGGGCTTTTTAAACAAAATAATCTCATTGTTATTGTACCAATGAGATGTTGCAAAAATAATCAGAATGTCAGATGAGTGGTAAGCAAAGAGTAACACAGCTCTTACATTCAAATGAGTGTAGATGTACATGAATTGAATTATTTGACAAAATTCAGCAAGGATCACCCTACTGATCAATTCACCTGCCACATTTAAGTCAATTTCTAGACACAGAAGGATACTTTGAGGTGCATAACTTAAGAATAGTCTCTTGATTTAAGTTTGAGAGTATTTATCATAATCCTTCTTGACCAAAAGTACTTTAATTTTGAAGGAGATGCCAAGAATATTACTTACATCAAGGGAAATATGCAATGTCTGGGATGGACACTGATTTATATTCATACTACTAGGAAGTTATTTCACAATTTTATTTTTCTTAACTGAGCTCCATAAAACTGGCAAATTACCTAATTATGTAAGCTTTTGAGTACTCAAAGGGGCTTATTAAAGTGTGTACTTTTCTCAAACAATATTTATTGGTTTGGTAAAAAAGTCCTACCTCTCCCATAATGGCTGCCTCTATTATGATAAGAAATTAGAAAAAAATAGGTCTGTGGATCTTGAAGGAACAAGATCCATCACAAATTTCCTACTGAGCAAATAGAGTGAACGTCTAGCTTTTTATTTCCTACTTAAAAGAGTAGCTCCAATAAGGGAATGATCCAAACAAGTAATTTTCTTATTTGGTAAAAGCATTACTATTTTCAAGTAAAGACATTTATTGAAACTCCTGTATATAAGGAGTATATAATTTATGTTTTTTTCTCTCTCTCTGTCTCAGTATAACCCTTTATAACTCTGCTTTTCTGATATCAACAGCAAGAATGTGGTAATGCACCTCCAGATCTTTACATCCTCACAAGTCCTACCAAAGCCCAGTGGAGCTGGGAGCTCAGAAAGTTATCATCCTCTAAGGATTTAAGTTCACAGGATAGCAAATGCTTTAACTTCCTCAGTGGGCTCAAACCTCACACAGGTGAGATCAGAGGAGCCCTCTTGTGCCTTGGTGAGGTCCTGGTGGCTGGGACTCGGGGGTTTGGACAGTTCTCTGCAGAGCAGCTGGACTGACACCCACCAAGTCATTTTGTACTTAACAGCAACAATGAAGTCTCAAAGCAGACATGAATACTCCTTTAGTGGATTTAAAGCTGCTTGCTAAAAACAAAATAGCACAAATCAGCATCAGATATAAAGATACTCCTAAGAGGCATGTTGTCTTGGAAAGAAGGGAAGGAAGATAAAAGTTGTAAGTTATCTCTGCGGAAAATCTTCCAGACCAAGAGACAAAAGGAAAAATCACATGGGTGCAATTTGGGCTGGGCAAAAACTACAGTTTTCTGTAGTACAAGTTTCTGTAATGTTAGCCCACTTTCCATTGGGAAAGGTGCGTATAGGTAGGATTATTTGTGCTAATTGTTAGAGAGGCAACCAGATACTATTCTATTTTGAGAGCAGAATTAGGAATTTCTAGCATTACATAATGCTAGAAAAGCCTGCAAAGAAGCCAACTCCACACCAGCACCAGGTATGTGAGCATTTTAGAATTCTGAGGCAAAGCATATAAAGAGACTCTTTTGTTGGCTATTAATACCTTAATTTGAGGAACCTGGATAAAAATAGCAAATAATCTAGTATTTTCACGGAAGAGAAGAAATTATATATTAGCATTACTGAAATGCACCAGGATGACTGGGGAGCAAGGCATACATAGAAGAGCAAATGGTCAGCCTCGGTTAGGGATATTGCTGACAGATCTAGAATTATTGCCAAGTCCAAACAGCAGGAGAGAGGATGCAAATGTGTTACTGTGTAGCTGGAGAAGGCCAACAGGAATCTGGTCAGGGTCTACTCCAAAGCATCAAGTTGAAGAAAAAGAGAACAGGATTTTTTACTTGTCAAATACCTGCATATTTTGTGTTGGGAGATTAATGATAGAGGTCACAAGAGGCCAACAATAGAAATGTCTTTAGTTATTGACACTTAATAATGGCGACTTTCTAAGACCAAAGGATAAAATAAGTATTTCTATGGGGGGAAAAAGTAATTTTTTTTATTGGATCTGTTGGATCTGGCAGTTATTATCTGGTCTGCTTATATTCACTACTAGCAAGGAGAGTACCACTTGAATATATAAATATCCTTCAAACTTAATCTAATTTCTGTTTATCTACTTCATGTTTCAAAAAACATAACTAAAACTCTGTATGAATCAATACAGAATACCTCTAAAAATTATGGGGAAATTATTTTATAAATTACTTACTCATTTGGAGCCTCCATCCATCTGCTTTTTTCTGGAGGCTTGAGCTGCTTTTCTTATTGATCACAAGCAGGTACTCCTACTTGAGGAAAGGGCCAGTCCAGATATGTCTGGGTAAACACAGCACCTGCCTGACCAACCAGGCAGTACAGGCAGGCACTGCATTCTGCAGAGCCAGGGGAGGGGGAGAGCTTTTTTCTTTCTCCCCCCAGCTAAGTTTCAGAGAGAGGGGAACTGGCCAAAAGAAGTACTCAAAACTTATGCATGGATGCACTTTTCAAATCTCCTCATTTCTCATTCTCTTGCCACAAAATTCTGCGTTCCCTGATCTTTTTAGAAATATGTCAATTTGTAGAAAACTAAGTATAGGCACACCAAATGGGTCACCTCCACTCAGAGGAGTTTAGGGATCCAGCTGCACTGCAAAGAGCAACATGACCTAATGCCTTTCAGATTCACCTCAGTGCACTTCGGAAATGAAAACAGCAGTTTGGTTTGTTAATATATTAACAGAGCACAAAGATTTGATTTGATTGAAAACAAAGTTCCAAGAGAAGAAAATAAATAAGTAAATGTAATTCTAGGTGGTCTTTGAAACTGAAATGCCTCTTTAAATTGCTTGTGCCCCAGCTGTTAAGGGCAGAACAGAAGGGGCAAATGCAGCACCCTGTCTTTTATACCCCTGTGTTCAGGATTGGCTTTGTAAGTCAGTGGCACAAGGCCTTCCCTGCTGCCATTGTGCATGGTGGCATCTCCTCTGCTCCCTCGCCACCCTGTCTTCCTCACTGGCAAGGGAAATGCAGCATTAAGATTAATATGGAATTGGATTGCAAAGGCTTCCTCTCATTGCCTCATGTTATGTTTCCCACCTTCGGTTTTTGAAACTGGACTGCAAAATGGAAAGGCAGCAAACAGGTTTCTCCCTGCTGCCTGAGGGCTTCCGCTGGCACTCCCAGCACAGCCCCTCTAGCAGGAAAGGCTGTAATACAAACCACACTTCAAAGAAAAATGCTTTGTAAGTCATTTATCACAAGAATTGTTGCTGTACGTACATCTTACACCACTCATCATTTTCAGCTCCTAACCAGCTTTCCACGGAGATTGCATATACAGATGGCAGACTTGGCAATCCTTTCTTTTCTCACTTTCTTCTTCCTTTTCTCTGCCTTCCCACCCCATTACTTTTGGAGTCCCCTACCATTACAGAACCTACCTAGTGAAAGTGAAGAAGCTATGAGCTTACTTAAAAGACATGAAAACTCAGATTTAGATTTTTTTTTTCAGATTCCAAATGATTCAGATTTTAAGAATGTTATCTTTAGCACCAGAGACCATTTGAATTTGATGAAATTCACACCGTGCTAATAAAAGTGCACATTTAGACGCAAAGAGCTGGCTAACTGAGGAGAGCAGCAGAAAAGGCCAGGGGTGGGATTGCTCCCTTCCTCCTCCTCCTCCTCCCCTCAGCAGCAGCAGCAGCAGCAGGCTGCCTCCAGCCCTTCCTGAAAGGCACGAAGAGAGAGGCTGCTGCCTAGCGGTGGCAGAGAAAGGCAGAAAGCGTGCTGCTGTCACGGCTCACCACGGGGCACTAGGCAAGGCAGGATGGAGGGAAGGTCTCCTGGCTCCAGCCACCTCCCTGTTGAATCCTCTCGGGCAGCAAATCTCTGTTCTGGGCAGCACTGGGGAGGGCTGGCTCTTTGGCCAGCAGTCAGTACCCAGGTGACCTCTCCTTTCTCTGTCTGCAGAGGGCTGGATGGGGCACGGCACCCGCCAGAACTGGTTCACATGGCTCCCGTGGGCAAGCAGAGAGGTCCTCTAAAGCCCTTGTCAATGAGGCACCACCGGCATTAACCCAGTTTCCAGAACAGGGTTAGGGTGGTCCTTTCACAACCCCAGCATATTTCTTAAGAACCTGACAATAAATATTACCACTGATTAAGCTGACTCATGGCACGAATTCTAGACAACTGTGAATTTTAATGAGGGCAGGACAGCCTTTCTGAGCAGTGTGCCCATATAAAAAAGTTACTTTAAAATCAAAAAGATACAGTGACACAAACAAAAACCACTCCTAAGGAGCAATAGATTGTAACCTTGGTTACAATCCTGGTTACACCAGCTCCAGAGTGTTCTAAGTAGTGTGGAAACACAGGATGTCCCTCTATGACTCCAAACAGAAAAGCGCTCTCCCAGTCTGTAAACACCAGAGTAGCATGGGGGAACACGAAAGTAATGTTCTCTCTAGACATGCTACTACAACTCTGGTACTGTATTATCCATCACACACTGATGTCTGCATTTTAAAATGGATATAAAAAAAGAGGAGAGGGAAAAAAAAGCCACAGAAATTATCTGAGGACTCAGAGGGGAAAAAAAAATGTCTTGCACTGAGAGCCGTCTGCTGTGGTTAAGTGATATTATAAATCTAGTTTAGGATACCTCTGTTCAAATAAAAAATATTGTAGCTATTTGACACCATGTCCAAAAGCAGGCCAAGTTAATTATGCTGGCTTAAACTTGTTCCTAAATTTATGAAAAGGTAATTCTATCCTGACCAACTTCATGTTGGATGAAGTATCATGTGTCTGCACTACTCTAACTCTGTGTCAGATCAGGTAATGTCTGTTCCCCTATATCTGGCATGAATCCACCAAAAACCCATAAATTCAGCATAAGTACCATATCCCATGCAGTAATTAATGCACCAGAAATACGATCAAGTGCTCCTATATTATCTGGATCAAACTGATGCTGACAGAGGACTTTACAGCTCTGTAACAAGAAAATTAAACATGATCCAGTACTGTGTAAGTGATATCATGGTAAGAAAATACTGAAGGATACTACGGAGTGCTTTAAATTAGCACAGGGTGGATAGAAGGAGCAAGGCTCACTGGAAGAAAATCAAGATCAGTCAAATTTAAGCAAGACATTTTAAACATATTTCAATAAGGGTAAAAGGATTTGGAAGATAACACTACCAAAGAAAACACTGGATTTCTCCACTAAAAAAATGATGGAATTTTCATCTTCTGGGGTCTTCAGATCAAGCCTTGAAGTTATTCTGAAATACGTGCTTCAGTCCAAAAGAAGCTACTGGGGCAACACAGCTGGCTAAAACATAAAGGAAGGTAGAATAGCTAAGCACAGTAGCTTTTTGAAAATCTATGTTTCTCCATTTCGGACTATAATGTCCTCCTAAGGATACCTCTAATGAAAACTTCCCTTCCTCATGTATGTTTGTTATAGTAGATGAGACCAAATTAGGAATTATAAAAGTTTCCCTGTGGAGAGAAAGTCACTAAATTATGCAACAATATAAAAGGAAACTGTTTCATACAAACGTAGAGGAATGCTTAAGTACAGATACCAGATGATCAGTAGTAAAAGAAGAAGTAGATTAACAAAATACATTTATAATTAAGAGTGGAACACCTTTATTCATTGCAAAATTTTAAAGTCAGAGAATGCAGTAGACTACATCCATTGGATAAATGCAATTTTATTATTGATCGATTTAATGCTTTACTCATTATCCTTGCAGTCAAGTTTAACGACAAAAATATTTAAAACTCTTGTTAGATTATTACAAGTAAAGATAATAAATTGAAAAAAAAGAAAAAACAAACATAAAATGAAGCCAGAGCCTGACATGTCAATTTACTGAACCTCTTTTCAAACACTGTATGGTAATGAAATCTTCTAATCCAGTGTGACCAGTACCCCTTGGTAATATGATTTATCCAGTGTCATTTTATAGGCAAACAGCTGTAATATCCAAGTGCACATAATAGGTAAGTGCACTTCTTTCCACTCCTTTTTCAGCACTGCAATAAGACAGCTTGCCTGCCAGCATTGTCACCAGGATGTGGTGGCACTCTGTATGGAACAGGGAAGCCTAATATCCCATGAGATACTGCCTAGAAAATCCAGGAGTTGCAAGTGGGCTTAGCCTGGAGCTGGTGCTGGATGGCAAAACCTGTGAATCCCCAGTGGTCAGGGATGTCTCCTCCATTGTCGCCTTCCTCCTCCAAGGACTAAATCCCTTCTTTTAGTTAAAGGCTTAATCCAGATTACAGTTATTGTGTCACTTCTTGACTGCTAAGAATTTGACCCAGCCTTCAGATGGTCCAAGTAACTAAAAAGTCTAGAAAAGAAGAAAGCTGCACAAATTCTGTTTAACTGTAAACTGTGCTAGTGGCTAAAAAATTCTCAGTAGCAATAAATTATCCTACCTGCAAGAAATTGTAGATAACAATTATCTGTGCAGACTGTTAAAACATTAATGTTGTCAATAAAGCTCTAATCATAACCAATGGTATGGCCACAGGTCTTTCTACCAAGGATCCCTCAAAGCACCTGCCTGGCCCATAGTATTGTCAGGTGAAACCCAGAAAAACTTCTATTTTGTGATTTTGCTGCTCTTTTACATAACAGTAGAGTAGTAATATTTAATACAGCATTTCAAATATTAATTGATTCAGTGGAATGTCAGAATGGCTTGTGTGAGAAAGGGCTGCAGACTGTGATAATAATTTTGGAGTAACATGCTCTATTAGAAAGAAAAGCTTTATACAAAGTTGGTTGAAGTGAGGGCTTTCACTCTTACAAGAGAAAAAGTGTACTCCAGTGACAAAGAAGATCCCCAAACCATCTGGGAAAGAAAACATACGAAAACAGTGCTTTTGCCTAAGTCCAGCCGAAAATTTGGAAAAGAAGCCAAAGGCTCAATAGATGTATACATACTGACTGGTAGGGTAACATTTCTTTCAGTTGTCTAGTGGTGTTCGTTGACAGTTGTGTTTCTCAATCAATCAGAAATTCTTGATAATAACAGAATGTAATGAAATAAATTTTGTATAACTACATAAAATTAATACATCTAGCTTTCTGGAAGCCAAATATGTCAAGAGTGTGTCCTCTAGGTGACTCCTCCAGCAAAGACAATGGTAGTGATAACAAATATGTGTCCAGACTAGTGTTTTAGCATCGTAAACCATTCTCTGTTTTCAATTTCTCAGCAATATCCTAGAGTTTCTATCCCTAAACTATCTGTAGAGATGCTGCGACTGGATTTTCCATATATTGATTTTGGTTGAGTAGCAAATAAATATTTCTGATTAAATATGACCAGAATGTTTTCTATTCCTATGAAGCAAATTAAGAAAACTAAAATAGGAATTGTGGTGAAAAATGGAAAATCAAGTCAAGGTTTTGCCTCAGAAGTTACACAGCTCTTTCCTACATAATGGCATAGCATTTTCACATGCACTTGCCACATGTGAATAAAAGCAATTTTTTTTCCATAAACAGATAACTAAAATTCAAACTCCTCATAAAAGAGCTCCACAAGGAAATGGAAGTAGAGCAGAAGTTGGATTCTGGTGATATTCTCCAGAAACAAGTCCCACTGACTGCAGAACCAGGTGACAATTGTAGAGCTATATCTCTTCAAAATTATCACCAACACTGGATGAAAACTGTACTATTTCTTGGAGCTCCCGATTAGTAAATACAGAATTAATTAGACTTACGGAATTAATTGACTCTGAGAAGACCAGATTTATAAGAAGAAAAGATATTAAAAGAAAAAAAACCCCAACATAGATTGAAACTTTGGCATTGAAGTGGGGATGACGAATTGAGCCTAAAGAACCAACTTTGGTGCCGTGGCTCGGCAAGCCGGCAGTGCCTCTGTTGCCCCGCGCTGCGGGCAGAGCCGTGCGCTGCCGAGCTGCCGTGCTTTTGCTCTCGGCCATCCTCTCCCGTATTCCCACGGCTGGATTCGGCGGCCGGCGCCGCTCCCGGCGCTGCACATGCGGCACTTCTCCTGCTCCCAACAAGCTCTTCCTATGTACCTTTACATAATATTTGGATGAATTTCATCCAAACCTTTGCTCCAGCTTAGCGACACCTTTTTTTATTCTTTTTTTTTTCTTTTATTTTCTTTTTTTTTTCCCCCTCCCCATAAGAGAACAATTCAAAGCGTCCATCCTCTCCCCTGCTTCGAGCACCCGAGCACCACCTGCTCCTTCCCGCGGCGGCCGGGCCGGGGCAGAGATGCGGAGTCCAGGGGCGGGCATGGCCAGCCGGACGCGGGAGGGAGCGATGCTGAAGCCAGGAGCTGCCCCGGCCCCACCGCCCGCCCGGCTCCGGCCGCGCCCGCTCCCTCCTCTCCCCTTGGTTAAGTTTCCCGAGGCGAGGCGGCAGGAGCCGTGCCCGGCGGCGGTACCTGTAGAAGTAGTGCCAGCAGAAGAGGCAGCAGAGGAGGCGGCAGCCGAGCGGCTCGAGGCGGGGCGGGCTGCGCAGCGCCAGCAGCAGCGCGGGCACCAGGAAGGAGGGCAGCTCCTGCAGGAACCAGGCGCAGCGCGCCGGCAGCCGGCCCCGCGGCCGGCACAGCCGCTCCTCGTGCTTCCCGTAGCGGGACGGCACCCGCAGGTACAGCGAGAGCTGCAGCAGCGCCAGGGCGCCCAGCAGCGAGCTCAGCGCCAGCACCAGCCCGGGGAGGCACTGCATGCTCGGGGGCGGGCGGGGGCAAACAGCCCTCGGCCAGCGCCAGCCCCGGCCTTATTAGAGCCGCGGCCGTCACCCCGCCCCGCCGCGCTGCCTCCCAGCGCCCGGGCTCGTCACAGGGCGCAGCCC
>VZRF01003188.1:56225-125957 GCA_013396875.1 Vireo altiloquus
CCGTCCCGTCCAGCGGGGAGCTATCCCCCTCCATCCCTCCCTCCTGGCCCTGCCCCGCCCGTCCCGTCCCGTCCACAGGAGAGCTGTCCCCCTCCACCCCTCTCTCCCGTCCTATCTAGCGGGGAGCTGTCCCACTCGATCCCACTCTCCTGCCCCGCCCGGAGGGAAGCTGTCCCCTTCCATCCCCGCCATCCGTCCCGCCCGCAAGGGAGCTGTTCCCCTCCATCCCTACCATACATCCTGCCCGGAGGGTAGCAGTGCCCTGCCCCTTCCTCCCTCTCTCGCCCCTCTCTCCCGTCCCCCTCCCTCCCTCGAGTCCCCCGCACTGCCGGGTCCGCGCCGGCCCCTCCCGCCGGTCCGGCTCCGGTCCGGTCCGTCCCGGGGGTGAAGGCGCGGCGGCAGGCGAAGGGAGGGAAGGAGGGAGGGAAGGAGGGAGAGCCGGGGGCGGCGAGGTGGCACGGTCAGCGCCAAGCGGGGGCGCGGCCCGGAGGTGAGCGGGGGTGACTCCCGCAGGAGGCAATCGCTGCCGAAGGGGAGGGAGCGAGCGGCGGAGTCCCCTTCCGCTGCCTCAGCGTGTCACCGCGCCCGCGGCTTGCCCGGCCATCTGTGCCGCCGGGGATGAGCTCCGCCTGGCGCCAGGCAGTGCCGCTCCGCTGCCAGGTGAAGAGTAAAGGCAGAGACATGCCAAAGGTCGGAAGGAAACGAACAAATGTAGACGCTCGTGGTAGGACTAAGAAAACACAGTCCAAGACCTATGAGTCTGACAAAGCCAGGTCAAGTTTGGCATAACCAGAGCATGCTGAAACATTTTAAGTGCCCTAAGTTTTAATGAAGGTGGTCCTAAGGTAAGTGTTAGATTTGGGGTGTGCTGAGAAACCCTGTGGTCTGAACCACATGAAGTAGTTTTGACAACAGTTTGCCTAAAACTACAGTCCTTTACTTTGACTGTTTCCTCAGGGATCTTCATTTGGTAAGGATTAACAGGATGCTGAATTATAGCAGGAGGGCTAGCAGAATATTAGACTCTGTATTTTTTCTGGCCATTACTACATGTCACATGGAGGCCATAAATTTCAGTGTCATACGTGTCATTTTGCAGCTTCACTGAGAAAACTGTTGGATGCAGCTCCACAAAAGATTGGATGCCACACAAAACTGCTCTCCTGGAGCAGAGGTGGTAATTGATTTTTGTTCAGACTTAGGGTCTAAGTGATGAGAACACTGATTTAGGATGCGGGAGACTTGGGTTTAATTGCCTCTTCTGCTTAAGGGGATTCTCCTTTTGCAGAGGGAGACCCAACCACCATCTGGAGTTTAGGGGAGGCACTTGTTCTGTTATGCTGCCTATTCTTTGGGGCAGCTACTAAGGAGAGCAGAACTCTTTCAGTCATAGACAATTTCTCCCGGATCCTCAAAGACTGTCGTAGTCACCAAGATCATGTTTGTTGCAGTGAGTAAAACAGGTCAAGGTTTTTTTGGCCTCCAAGATATGTGACATGTTATGGCTGTCAGCCACATGCCAGAGCACTCTTCCCCCACAGAAGATGCCTGTCTGCTTGCAAGCTGCCTGCTGCTTGCAGTCTCTGGAACATGCCATCTCCCAGCTCTGTATGAAAGAGGGCAGGACCAGAACTCTGCCAGCTCTCTCAGCTATAAAGCGGTAGAGATAATCACAGGTTAGCAGCATTGGTACCTGTGTTCAAGCAGTAGTTCCCAGATGTGAACCATCAGTGGAGGAAGGTGTCTGTAGGACAGATTTTAGAAATCTGCATCTGTCTCTTAATTACGAAGAAGTGGAATCCAAAACAAATGGTTGTGTAGCAAAACAGTTGAATATAAGAACTTGTCAACCATAATATGCAAGTTTCATGTGGAATTACATCAAACTGTCTCTAGCCTGATCCTGTGAATTGAAGACACATTAGCAATAGAAGCATATTAGAGGCATTTATGGAGGACATCTTCTGCCATAGTGCCTTCTGAGGGAGAACCAGTGATGGACTCAGACTTTCACAAAGCATATCAAAGCTCAGTCGTTAGTTGGGGATGACTGTGGTAGGACTTCAAAAGAAAGCTTTGTATTCAAAGTAAAACCCTAAAAGAGGCACATAGTAAGAACTATAGAGGGGTGTGATCTCAAATAGCACTTAAGGCAGTCCCTTGCTCCTCATCCTGGTTGGTTGGGGGCAAGCTGAAGGTGTCTAGTTGTGCTTATTTACAGGGGAAGACTAATGACCAGAAATGCTTCTAGTGGTGAAGCAGTGAGCTACTCACATAGAAACCATTTCCTGTCCATGGAGAAAAGGAGGCACTTTTCAGGTGAGATTCATCTCATCCAAAGAGGTAATGAAACAGATCAATTAATCACAACGTAGAAAAGCTTGTTTCTCTCCACTGGCTCTAAAAGATGTCTAGAGAACTGTATCAGGAGAAATGAATCCCACTCTTGCTGTGTAAATTAGGGTGCAGAAGAAATTTCTGTGGACAAACACTCCTCTAAGTTAAGTACCATGGCATTTATGTTCCTTGTTGGAAACAAACACTGCATGATTTTTCATCGTATTCAACCACTGCACAAATCTTCCCCTGAGAATTCCTTCTTCTTTTCAAAGCACCATATGAGGGATTGTGATGATAAAGGTGAAAGCAATGCTGCAGAAGCATTCTTTGTATTCATAAGGAGTTTTGAGAATATGGAAAGGTCCAGTGTTGAAAGAAAGTGGTTTGTATAGGTTCACCAAAAAACTTTCTTTTAAATCAAGCTTTATTTTTTCCATGGAAGCATATCTACATATTTGTTTTACCAGCCCAAAGGAGCACTAGGTAGTAATAAATCCTGCCCTGAAATTATCTCAAGTCAGCATGATCAAGCTACAAAACACAGACCATTTAATTCAGACTTTTTCCCCTCCAGTAAATTAAAGATATTCTGAATGCTTTTTATGTCTCAACAGTGAATAATTCAGTGGGAGTATTTGTTAAAAAAAATACTTCATTACAAATTGTTAGTAGGCCTGCTGAATTGGAAGGGAGAGGAGGAAAATGTACAGGCTAAGCCCTGTTTGCATTACCTGATAGGTCTTCAGAACTCCTGGCTTATTTTATGTTTAAAAAGAAATATCCAACTCTTCTGGAGAATTGAATTGTACAAAATGTATGGGAGGTACAAAATTATATATGTCATAGGTATATATTTATACATAGGAGTCATCTGGAGAAAAACTATAGATAATTTACAAATCTAGAGGACAATGGAGGTTTTTCAGAGCGAAATTATAGATGAAAATCAAGGTAATTTTGTACTACTGCAGGTCTCTTTCCCTAAGTTCAGGAGGTAAGCAAGAATCCTTGTGGCCCACTGTAGAATCTGAGAACGGCTGGGGTGTAGCATTCCCCAAGCTCAGCCTGTCACCTCCTGACACATCTGTGCCTCTTTGGACCCCATGGTGTGTGTCTGCACTCTGGCAGCTCTGGGTGAGGACAGGATGGTTCTGTTTGAGTGCCTTCCTGCAGCCCAAGGAAACTCCTCTGAGAGAGGTGCTGTAAGCCAGGATCAGAGCACAGAGAAGTAAGAAGTGCTCTGTCCCTCTTACCAAAAGGACCTGGAGCCTGAGTATAGAGAGTACCATCAGGGGTGTCACTCTGTGAGTGAGCGGCTGCATGGTACTTGTTCGCTGGATGGGGTTAAAACACAACACATTTGCACAGGTATAATCTTTAGGAAGGGCTCAGGATCAAGTTTTGAATGAGAATGCTCAATAAGGTGAACAGTTGCATAAGGTAGTTCCTCAGATCTCCCTGTGCACTGGTGCAATTTTGAACAAATCTCTTTCCAGTGCTGACATGAATGTAGCTAGACTGAAGTTAGGAAACACTGGGAACAATCAACTGCCATTCACTGTTTGGTTTGCATCATATATATCCTGTGCTGAGTAAGGAACCCTCCATTTCCTCTTGCTTCATTTGCTATTGTGCTATTCTCATAAAATTTTGAATTCCAAAAGATCACAGAGTTAATAATACAATATAGACATTACCCTCTCAGTCACAAGTAGTCTTCTACTACTTAGCAAGAATTTTCATCCATTGAAGCTGCATGACTGTCACTTTGCATTGCATGTTAGATTCAGCAGGTGAAATATAGAACATTTTTTTAAAAGAGAAATTTATTTTCATTTTCCTCCAGTCAAAGATGTTAGTGCATAGGAAGAGCAGGAACCAAACAACATGTGGTTAGAAAAACTCTCTTTGTAAAAGCCTCTCCTTTGTAGAGAAGCATTTAAAACAGGAGAAGTGGACGTTAACTTGGTTTGTGAAATTTAATAAGCAACCTGCTACTTGTACTCCTAACACTGATGAAAGTGTGAGAATAAGTTTTGAGGAAGACAGGGCAGATTAGTTCAGTGTGTGTAAAGAAGGAGGAATAAATCTTTTACAGGATTAACTTTAACCTGCAGTTTTGCAGCAAGTTATTTTTAATAGTGTGTTCTGGAATTAATCGTTACTGGAATGAATATAAAAATATAAAATCTATGACAAACAAAAGCCCATAAATAGGTAGAGGCTTAATATTTTAAAGCTTTTAAAGGCTTTCCTTTTACTTCAGATTTTCTTGAACAATATCTATACAGAAAAGCCATGAGAAGAGAATCTGACACCCAATTCTCTTCTTAAATTAATTGTCTTTTATCTGGTGACACTCTTGCTATGCTTTATGGTTTTCACAGTCTGATCTCCACACAGTTCTTTCAGCAGAGAAGGACAGCACCTTTACACCCACACTGCCCCACCTATTCCAGTTTGTTAGCACTAAAACATCCTACTGACTCAATAGTGCGAGAAGATGAGGAAACACATTCCAGTTGACTGTCTGAGCTCACTGAAGCTGAGCCAGAGAATCACAGAATGAAAAGCAGGGGGAGCTTGAGGAGCACAGGAGAATCTTCTCATCTGGTGTCTGGTATAAAGCCCACACAGCACAGAACTGCAGTTTCTGTGCTCGCCAGAATGGGACAGAATGGGACATTGTCATTGCACACAGTTTCTCCAGGGAAATTAGTTATAAACTCCAGTATGTTTATCCCGCTTGTTGTAAACCACATATTTTCAAATACTTATTTCTTGGCACATCCCAGATAGGGAGACCACCTCCTGACAGATTTCATGTGAATGCTCTAAAGCTTGGGGGTGCTAGAGCAACTCAAAGAAAATGTCACTATTTCTTTTTAGTTTCATTAATTATTTTCTTTTCAGAAACATTTGAATTGTTGTCTGACTTTTTCCAAAACTTTGAGCAGGCACCAAGCTTGGAAAAAGGCAGACTGTATGGTTAGAGCTGGAAAAGTCATAAACAACGTAAGACAGAGCCTAACTATGGGAAATGCCTTAATGGTTTTTGGTATTTTTTCCCTTACCTGCCATGTACGGAAGTAACAACCGAGGTAGAGCAGCCCCTATGCTGCCACATTTCCCTGCCGGGAGGGCAGCAGCAGGGTTTGCCACTGTAGCACTGCTGTTGCCTGCCCAGCCTGTGGCTGGTGGCACGGGTGGTGTGAGCCAGCAGGGTACACTCCCTGTGGAAGCTCCAGCTATGCCGGATTGCAGGCCAGAGGCCTTCCTTGGAGAAACTCAGTTCTTCCCAGTTGGAATCAGGGACCTGCCTGGAGCTACACCTCAGCTTCCAGCTGATACTACTGGGTTTGTCCTTCATGGAGATGTGCAGTCCAGGAAGGGGACAGGGCGTGGACAGGTTAGGTCTGGTGTCCTTATTTACAATTGACTGGGGAGTAGCTTCTGAGTATTCAGGTTCTGCAGGCACATTTTTTTACCTCATTTGCCTGTGTAGGATCTGTTTCCGACCATAGAAATTAGAGAGCCTGCTGGTTCTGAGCTCTTGTGGTGGTTAGCAAATTCAGAAACAGGAAATTTGGTGAATACTTTAGGTCTGTGGTTTGCTAAACTTCTAGCAATTGTTTTCTGTAACGGGGAGGCATGGAAAGTTTTCTCAACAACAAGCACGCACCTTCCTAGCTGGCTGTGCTGCTTTGTTCTTCCTGTTTGCTTTGTCATGACCTGAGGCACCAGTCCCACTTGGGCTCCTCTGAGCACTCCTGTACCCAAATTATCTCCTGAAAGGAGACTCCACAGGTGGAGCCTGACATGCAGCAGTCCTCAGATGCTAGAAAACTCTAGGTATCCTGCAACAAACCAAGGTAGCCCAAGCCCTTACTTAAAAAAAAAAAAAAGACAGAATGGGATCTTTGGGATAATTCAGCATGATCCATTGTCATGAATATTTCTATATGATCACCTGTTTGTGTTAAATACTGCCTTGAGCTGTGAGAACTGTGATGGCTGCACTAGGAGGAGCATTGCCAGCAGGAAGAGGGAGGTGATCCTGCCCCTCTGCTCAGACAGAGCTGTGCACCCCAGCTGTCACAGAGACATGGTGCTGCTGGAGAGAGCCCAGCCAAGGGCCAGTAGGATGATTAAGAGCCTGGAGCACCTGTCCTCTGTGGGTAAAGGCCAAGAGGGCTGGCACTGTTTGCCAGCCTGAGAAGATAAGGCTTAGGGCAGATCTCATCAATGCACATAAATACCTGAAGGGAGGGTGTAAAGAAATGGAGCCAGGAACATTCCAGTGGTGCCCAGTGACAGAACAGAGGCAATGGGCACACACTGAAACAAAGGAGACTCCCTCTGGATGTCGATTAACACTTTTTTGCTGTTATGTTGACTGAGCACTGGCACAGCCTGTCCAGAAAGTTTGTGGAGATATTTGATCTTGGAGATAGATATCCAAAAGCTGTCTGGACATGATCCTTGCCAGCCTGCTCTAGGTGACCCTGCTAGAGCATGTGTGCTGAACCAGATGACCTCCATGAGTTCCTTCCGACCTCAGTTGTTCTGTGATTCTGTTAAATTCTTTGGCCGCTTCTTTTAAATTGAGGTAGGGAAGTTACTAAGTGAACCATTTACTGTTTGAATGCTGGTAACACATTTCTTTCAGTAACTGGATGTACTTGTTTGTGCTTTCAGTGCATTTTTACTTTATCACAGATTTTGTGATTATCATCACATATATATATAATCACATTTGTATTTAAGTTTGCTAGTTCTTCGCAGTGTTTTGTTTTCCATTTGCAATTTTTCACTCTGCCAGAATTACAAGAACTGAACGGATCTAACGTCTTCATGTGATCTCTTGATCCTCATGTTTAGGGCTTTATGACAAAATTCAATAGACCTAAAAGTAGCAATAATATTAAAATGATGATGCTGGATCATGGGTATAACTTTAGTTTGGGCAAGTGCGTAAGGCTCACCCAAGCTAGGACCGAAACCATTGGTGACACAGCTGAGAATAATGGGGGTGTGAATTGCAAATGTCTTGGACTGTGACATGTCCTGGTGAGAGAAATGGAACAGGTTGTATTTTCAGTGACGTTACTCCAGGCAGTCCATAGACTCATGGACCTATTTTGCATGCAAGATGTTTATGGGGAACAGACGCTTGCCAACAGTATGTGCCAAAGCATGCATTATAATCCCAACAGAGTTATTTGGTTTAGGCCAAAGCTGGGCCAAGGATCATTCCAGCAATTCAACAGTTGCCCTCTAGTGCCATTCATGCCATCATCCAAGTCAGCAGAGTAGATGCAGCCAAAGTTCGTCAGAATGTATTTATTTTTAATGGAAGATCTACATCTTCCATTGCAATCTACATCTTCCAATGTCTGAAGCCATTAGCAGTTTCTAAAAGAAAGTTCATAGTCACAAATCAACACTTCTTTTTGGTATGTTTTTTAAGAGGAGGGACAATTGGCAGTTTTGAAAGCCAATTGTCTCAGCAGATTGCAAATAGTGAAAGAGAAATTTTTCCTCGAACCATACCTCTGAGAAAGAAGAGTAATTATGTGTGTCTGTCATTCCTGTCTCAGTATCTGCAGAGCCACTAAGGCCCCATCTGTTAAGCTGACTCCTGGAGTTTGGATATCCTCCATCCTATCTGGCAGGACAGCTCCTTGCTGTTTTTTTCCTTATCATCTTGTGGAAGTTTGTTCTTCACAAACTACGAGACATCAGCACTTCATTTATTTCTCTAAAGAAAATAAAACACTGTCTCAAATAAATATACTTAGGTGGGTCCTTAGAGGATGTCTTGTAAGATGAGGACCTTTATTTCCTCACACGAAACAGAGCAGAATTGTGTTTTCACCTTCTCAACTGTCTCCACATTCCCCCATTGCTTCAGGTACTTTTAAATCCATATGGTATTTACAAGTTATGGTGCCAGTTAATAAAGGAATTCTGTTTCCAAATTTGCCATTATTATTATTATTATTATTATCATTATTATTATAAAGAATGTTTCCAAAATATCTGGAATGAGCTATAAAATACTCCAGGTCAGGAAAACCCCCAATTTTTCAGGGGGGAGGTGTTCTTCTTTGGACCCTGACTTCTGGCCCAGCTGTATTCCTTGTTTCAGCATCCCATGTCTCGAAAAGATGAAATGAGGCTTCTTTCTGCTGTTTCAAAGCTTGTTTATTTTTTGTTCTTATCAAAGTTTCATAGGCACAGACTGTGCTGTGACCTCCAGGAACACGAGGACAGAATGGCAATGGCTACCCAAAGCAGGTAGCTTTTATATCTATTATCAACCAGTTAGAAAACTTTACGTATCTTATTTTGTTCCCAAAACCAGTGAATATCAACCTTATTGACATGTCTCCTCTATACTAAATTCTATCTACCAATTAACAAGACACAGGAACTCATGTCAGAGGGAAAAAGGAAGAGAAGAAGAAGAAAGAAGATGAAGAAGAAGGAGCCAACACCCTAAAATCTCCATGTTGGCTCTATATAATATATATAGCAAAACCCAAAAACTACAACTACACATTCTGTGGTACACTAAACAACCATCTCCTCATTTCTTTGGTGCCCTCAGCTCATCCAGAAGTGGGGGAAATGCTCCCATGAGCTTGGTTCACAGGCCAAGCCTTTTTTGAGGAGCTCTGAGGGTAAAACAAACAACCAGAGGAACAGGAAAATTCCCAAGCTTTTCCTAGACTCCAATTCATCAATATTTTAAGATTACTTGCTTATGAAGATAGAAAGTTGACTTTATACAAGTGAAAGTACCTTCATAGAGGTAAAATACTTGATGCTGACTGGCCGTCTAGCTTATCAGAAAAATGTGCAACAAAAACCAATATCTGGAGTCAAAAACCAAACAACATCAATCAAAAAATCATTATTTTTAAATCTGGAGATGACTATCATAGAATAAACTTTCAAAGAGAAGTAGTTGTTTCTCTATTGCTTAGTGTGATTTCCAAGTATGACTGGCTGCATTTCCAGGGGGTGCACTTCAGGTGAGTATAATTACTGAATGCAGTACATGAGTAGCTGTATAAAATGAAGTGGTCTCTATTAGGTACTTAGGGAAGATGAATTATGTTCTTTCTGGCCCTGAAATGTGAGAGTCTATGAGAAGCAGGAAGAAATCATTACTGGATCTATTAAATCCACTTCTGTTCAGGTTATAAGCATGAGGTTATGAAGCTGTGCTGCTCACACCAGAAATATTCTTCACTTCTTTGACCATTCAAGAAGTCAGAAAAGAGCCTAGAAATAAAGAGCTCTCCAGAAGAGCATGACACAGTAACCCAGCCACTTCCCCCTGTCATACGGAGCATGGGTGAGTTTCTCCAACAGAACCCAGAGAAAATAAATAGAATCACAAAGCCACCAACACAGCTACCAACACACAGACTTACCAGCTCAGCCTTTGGAGTTCAGCTTTTCACATGCTGCATTGAATGGTTCGATTTGATTTGCAGCAACAGCAAAACTAATGCGATATTAGGTTAATGAACAAATGTTATGTGATCGAGTGGTCAGGTGGATTGTTGCATATGTTGCTGATGTTTATATACCTTCTTCTACGTCATTCAATGTGTTTAGCTTCAATAAGGAAGTGATGACACTAAAGATCATGCAATGTAGAAGTTGGAAAAGCAGTCTCCTTAGGCTTGGTCTGCTAGAAGTTCATATTCTTGATCATACCTCCAATTGTTTCTTAGTGTATTTTTTAATCTTCACAGTTTGTTTTAATTTTTGTCTCAGTTATTCTTTGGCACAGTTTGTTTTAATTTTTGTCTTGGTTATTCTTTGGCACTGGTCTAGTAACAGGACACCACATGTTGCTCTATTGTAACTTCTGAAAGCCTGGCTGCAGAATCACTATTTGCCAGCATCTCCTAACTTCCACTTCTAACAGCCTGAAGGGGAAACATAAGGAGGGTTGGTCATGGATTGAGAAGAGAGTGATGGCTGCTAAATCTTCAGAGGGTAGATGTGAGGAAGGACAGGTGTGTGATGTGGGGCAGGGCATGTGTACTGAACATATGATTAAAGATGTTTCTGGATTCAAGCAGAATGTTTGAAGTACCTCAAGTATGAAGTGTTCATTGCAGAGTTATCAGGTGACAAGGTATAGCAAAAAGGACTGTTCTCTGAACTGTAAGCTAACACCAAATGTTATGGCTTGTTGGTTTTTTTATGTACACATCTATGGTTTTCATAGTTTAACCAGCATAGCATCTGATTAACATGCACTTATTTTCTGTTTGCTACATGCCTCCTCCCCGCCCCTCTAAATTCATCATAAATGCATTGAGATTACTTGACAAGATTCTTTTTGACTTCAGAAAGGTTGAACGTGACCTTTTCTTAGATTTTAAGAGAATATTTTACTAGTAATTGGCTACCATTTTGTGTTAGATTTAATCAGAACCATGTGAGAGGAGATCCTGGGGATGTATATTTTCTCATATTGTTTCTTCAGATTTTGCTGCTCTCAAGTGTACGCCTGAGGAGATACAGAAGTTTACAAGAGACTTAGGCAACATCTTACCCAGCACTCAGGAGATCCGTGTGCACTTCTCAGATCTGCCAGAAACTCCCCAGGTATTTTTGAGCAAGCTCTTCAGTCAGTTTTCCCCTCTGTGCCTGTTTAGTGAAACAGCAATTATAGCACTCCGTTAAGTCACGATTCCCTGGCTGCTGAGAAGGCTAGCATGTTTGGGACTATCACTTCCTTCAACACCGCAGTGCTGCAAGCTGCCTGCTTAAAATAGGCTGGAAGGAGCTGAAGTGAGGGGAGTGTTCATCGCCAGCCCTGCAAGGCCTCGTGGCTGGCAGCAGCGCTCCGTGCTCGGAGCACAAAGTGAGCTGTGCCTGTGATGGAGCACTCTCACTTCACAGCCTCTGAGGCTGACACATTCCTGGCACGACCTTAAACAGCATGAGCCACACTGGCTTTATGACTCTGGTATTGAAACACGCTTCTTTTATTTTACTCATGTCAGTATTCTTTTAGGAATAGTCTGTCATTTTTCTTGCTTAAGTTACAAGCATCTTTGGTTGTTCTTCTATTTCCTTTACGTGTACTTGCAAGCCTGCTATGCTAGGTGGGACAAAGGAGGAGCCACAATACTCTTTATTTCTGTTTTGCCAGGCTGCTCTGACCATCATACAGGAAGTTGAAATCTCTATGCTCAGTACCTCTAGTTTTGACTGCTATCTTTCTGGACCTGCTGAGCATGCCTTCCTAAAGGACTGGCCGTACTAAGAGGTGAATCAAGCTTACACTGTTTTAGATTACTATTTTATTTATTGTGCTCCTTTGTGTCTGATGAGTGTGTCCAGTGACAGCGTCCATCCTGCTGTCCATTTGGGAACATCTGAGGAGCTGGAGCAAAGGTGAAGTGAGTGGAAAGGAACAGGAGAGGGTAAGCATGTGAACTGAAAACAGCATCTCTGGAGTAGTAGCTCTAAAGTCATATCATCCTCTGTAAGCAGATGTCCTCCCATGTAAAGCAGGGCTGCCAACAGCCCTCTCCAGAGGCTTGGCTCAGCTGGAACACTTGAGCCAAGCAGAGAGGCCCTTCCTGCCAAGTCTCCTCTTGGGTCACAGTGGCAGAACGTGTGGCTTTCCTCTGTCATATTACTATCAGCTAAGCTCTCCTCTCACAGTGAGCTTAAGGGCCTGGTCCGAAGCCCACACAGCTCAACAGCACACTGAGACTTGGCATGGGCTGGGGGAAGAGCAGGGGAATAACCTCTTCATGGGTATATTCTGACATTTTCTCTACGTTTTGCCTCCTCCATGGTTAGAGACAGGCACTTGCTGCTTGGGAGTATTGGAATCTAGGCTGTGTTTTAATAATGTGGTGTTTTCCAGTCTCTTGAAGACCCACATACATTTGTTTGAGTTAGAAGTATTGTTATCATTATCTAGAGCTAAAATTAAAATTTATGGCTTTTATTAAGAGAATTAGAATAAGAGCAACATGGTTTTGGCAGAATTAGAGGACAACTCTTGCTAAGTGCTGACCTACATAAAGAAAAAGAACAAACTGAGAACATTTTCACTTGGCATCAACGACAGGAGAGAAACAACTTTGCCTGCATTAAGCCATATGCCAAGTCCCATAGCTTAAGAAGTTCTACATATTGGCAAGCATACAGAACTCATACACTTTTAAAACTTAGCAAATGTCTACTTCCAACTTTATAGAATTTCTAAAAATGTCTAATTGTGATAACAAGTGGAATATGAATTGAAATGAGCTAAAATTAAATTTCTAAAACTAGAATGAGCGTTTAAATTAGTGCATACCTAGGAACAACTCAAAATAAATTTTGGGCCCTCTTAGGGAAACTCTCTGAATTCATGTATATATACATGAATTGTATATATATTTATATATTTATATTTATTATAATATATAATTATATATATATCTCAAAGTAGCTTATATTTTTAAAAATACCTAGGCAACTCAACATATATGAAATTGTAAATATGTGTTTGTACATGATGCTTTAAATATAAATTCCATCAGTCAAATTGAATTTGTCTATTTGTTTACTGTTATCAAGTGAATGGCTGACCGACATGTTGACTTGCTCTATTGATTCGGTATGAAACCATGCCTTTTCCTTGCTGCAAGACAGACCTGCATACAGAAACCTTTACTTTCCTTGGAATGAAAAGACTATGATTGGAAGCCTATGGGGAAAAAAAAGTCTAATTTAACCATCACATTCTAACCTGAGCACCAGAAAAGACAAACATTTTCCTCTGGAACTAGCTGAGCTACCTCAAAGACCATGGGCACAGTCAGGATCTGCAGAGCCTCAGTAACTCAATGTGCCTTTGACAGGGGAGTTGATGGAACCAATTTTACAAGTAGCAGGTTGCTCTGGGTATTGGCCTGCTGCCTGCCAAGGAGCACCAGGAAAAATCATGACCAAGGGAAAACTGCCAGCTCTAGAGCATCGAGGGTTTTCCTCTAATTTACAAACAATCGTTAAGAAATTTTAAGAGGGAAAAGACATTCATTCTCCTGTTACCTCATCTTCAGAAAGGCTGGTATCTTTCTCAGAATGAATTTTTGAATGATTTTACTTTAAATTACTGTATTTTAATAAAAATGGTTTTGTTTTCTCAAAAATGGAGGGAAATGTACTGTTTTTCCCATATGGTTGATGTCCCCAAAAGTCCTGAACATTTCACCTATTATTTTAATACGACTTAGGCAGATACCAAGCAGGAAAATACAGCAAGAAAGAAAATAGGCAAGTGCCAGTCACATTAAACAGAGGCATGATTGTTGTCAGTGCTTGTAATATCCTCTGGAATAATAAAACCAAGCTGGGTCTATTTATGCCCTTTTTTGTTATGCTTTATTTTTTTTTATTTTACTTAGGCAATTTAATTTTCTTCATCTGTGTTATGATCATTTGAACAGAAAAGTTTATGCTGCTGAAATGTTAGAGGCAACTACAAAAGAACACAGTAATAACTGAGGAATTTTTTTAATTGGAAAAAAAAGACTTTTACTAATATTGTATTTTTTTTCAATATAACACTTTTTTTCTCAAAATAATTGGAAAGAATTGCGCTGCTTTGTTAGGAGTTGAAAGCAAAATATGTAAAAATGTCCTGCTGATGTACACACGTTGTTCTATCACAGCCTGGGCTGAATGTCCCACTTTTCTCTGATAGTTATTAACGTATGCCAAAGAGCTCATGGAAGGCCTTATGGAGGATGAAACTCTATCCTAACAACCTTGAGGAGTCTTGCCATGGAGACATGCCTCCCCACTGGATTCTTCCCAGCAATCACAGAATGCTGAAATATATCAAGAGTGGTGGGAAAACAGCCACGCCTGAAATGGACCCAGTATTGTGACAAAAACAGTGAACTACATTAGGACTGTACAAAAAAAAAAAGGATAATATCGTCTATTCATAATCATCAAAACATCTCCAGTAGAACTCATCTGACAAAGGAGTGTTACGTTAGGACACATAACAATGGTACCAGAAATTTGCCAGGAGATTTGACTGGAAAAATGCCTTTCCATTTTCAGGCACTCCCCACAATGGCAAGAGCAAAAAGAAATTAAATTCAAAAACTGAAAAAAAATTATGGGAAAAAGCCATTTTATCTGGCAGTTCTGCTGGCAGTTGGCTAACATTTTTATGCCATGTAGCTGTGTGGTTTCTCTGTTCTGGTAACCCCTGCCTGAGCATTGCCTACAAAGAAATTTGTGTTGACCTCATGAATCATTCCCAGGAGACTGCAAACATGACTAAAAGACTGGAATACAAGACACATGTTGCAGGATGAAAACCAAAAGAACTGGAGAGTGTTTAAAAAGCAGTCAAGAGATTGACTATACAGAGACTGTGTAAGGAAATGGTCATGAAGGAAAGATGCAGAACGTGATCACAGTACCCTTTGCTCCTGTTGTCCTCCAAAGCTGCTGCTCGAGTGCAGAGAGTCCATTGCAGTCCCGTGGAGAGCTGAGGGAAGAGAGAGTTGTCTCACTGCTCCCAAGACAGGGAGGCCACTAATGGTCCCTCTGGCACACAGCTACCATTCTCCATTACACACGTACCACAGACTTCTGTAAGCTGTGCAATAGTTTGCTTGGCACAGGGTTGATATTGTGTTGGTCTTTATTAAATCAATAAAAGCTTTTTTGTCTATTGAGCATGTGTTCTCGATTAAAGGGTTTATTGAAGCACACTTGTCCCTCCTAAAACACGTGGATATCTTTCAGGACGGACAAGTAAATTTTCAATGTCACAGAAGGTCATATTCAATTACAAATACCATAGCATAATAACAACACGTGTACGGCAGCTTCAACATTGATAATGTGCCATAACGAGCTATTAGAGTTCATTAAAAGGGTTGGGGGCTTTTTGTGAATTGCTGCATGAAGAAGTACTGGGTCCTACCTAGTGCCCCTGCACCCTGCCTTTGAAGGTAGAAGTGCCTCCACACACTTGTCCAGCTGACAGAGACACTGAGCAGTCACCTCTCCTTCTCTTCCCCTGTGCTCTGCTAAGAGGAGCTTTCTGCTATCCTGCCACCCACCGAGTAGGCATTTGCCTTCAGAAAATTCTAGAACACAATGTGCATTGGAACACAAGGCAGAAATTTCTCAAATGCTTCAAGCCATGTCCTGACATTTCCATTTTTCTTCCAGAAATCATGCTTATTATTCAAAAATTGGTCTGTAGCTCAGAAGATGTCTTTCTCAGATTTCTACTTACTGAGATGCCTATCACCCTGAGAGCAGCTAAAATGAAAATAACAGTAGTACTAACAGATCATTTCATGTCTGCAATGTGAAGCTGTGGAAAGTGAGGGAGATGCAATATATATGCAACCAAATGAGTTTTGAAACATCTTGGCATGAGAAGATATTCCAGTACTTTGTAGATCTTGTAGCCTAAAGCAATTCAGGGACAGAAATATGGAAATGTGTTTTCAGGTTCAGTTCAATATTTCAAAAGATGAGAACCAAATAAAGAGAAAACATTAGTCAGTCTAAGTCAATAATACATTTCAAAAGGATGCTTTAATTTAAAATGTAAAAAAAAAAGTTGAAGCTGTTTAAATCTGTAAAACATAAGTTAATATATCATTCAAAATTTTAAAAATATCGTATCTTACCTAGTTTTTGTTTTGTTGAAAAATAAAAGTCACTAATCAATTATTTATCCCTACCTGAGGCTGGCTGCTGTATGTCGTTTCTTGTTCTCTTTCTTTCAGTTTTAATTCCTTTTTTGTATTTACACTCTAGCTTACTATCTCTGTCTCATTCTGAACCTTTCCTTTTAGGTAAAAGAACCCATTTTTTTAATTTACTCTGAATCTAGCAGTGAAATATGACAAGAAGATATTTCATATAAATGTACTTGTTTGTTTGCTTGGACAGCAGAGATCACATTCTCAACTCTGTTCTTTAACAACAGCTCTCAACCAATATTGGGGGTAAAAAGGCAACATAGAAATTGGTATTGAAAATTAATTCTGCATTACCAATACCAAGTATTAAAAGCACAGCAGTCTATCCTACAATAAGTTATTGTGGTGAATAACTTCAGCCAGTATGGGCTTTTGATTTTATGTTACAAGCATTTGAAGGTGACAAAAGTACATTAAACATGTTAGAGACAAATATTAATACTGATCTATTAATTTAGAAATGTGGATCAATTGGCCAATTACCTTTTTATCTTTCTCTTTTTAAAACTTAGTATGAACAAATTGTATTAGACGTAAGCACTTGCTTAACATTTCTTTGTTAGCACAATTACATTCAAAGACTTGTCTTCATGTGTTAAAGGCCAAGTTTTACATATGTTCAGCCATGGTGTCACTGAACTTCCACTTCTGTCTGTTGTACAATCAATTGAAACATCACCACATTCTTGCGCTTTTCTTTGTGGAACAAAGTAAAGCAGATTTGGCAGTGAAGGAATGTTGCAGCAGAAAGGTTCACAAGATAAGAGCTGGAGGAAAACCAAGACTATCATTGCACCAAAAAAGTAATCTAACTTGGTTTTATTTTAAATTTAAAATGTGTTTTGAATTTAACTGCAATTTCAGGGCAGAATTTCTTTGCTTTATGCAACACTTGCTAGTAATAGTGAGTTTTACTTTGGGGACATCAACTTGAGTTTTCTTTGGGTTTGTGAAGGCTTTTTCCTTACCATAGCACTGTCAGTTTGGAGTGAATAGGGTCTCCTTTTGTATTTTTCCATGCTCTTTGCTCAGCTGAAAAGTGTCAAAGAAATTGTCATTTCTTGAGAGACTAGCATCTAGCAGTCACTGGTACAAGTCAAATGTTAAGCAAACTTCACCACCACAGAGAAGTTTAATTTTTCTAATTGGTGTGTGTGGTAGGATGCTGAGGTAGGCTGGAGAAGATTTCCTAGTTCTAGCAGATGTTAAGCGTAGGATGACTTTGCATCTTTAGTTTGTTTCTGGAATTACAGTGCATTTAAAAGTATTTTCTTTTGGATTCTTAGAGAAGTCTAAGAAACTCTGACCTGCATCCAGCAGGGATACCTATGTGGGAGGAGGCCTTGGTGTACTCCAGCTTTGTATTCCTGCTGCCTGGAGCAGTGACTCATGAAACACATGTACCTACAACGTGCTGGCTGCTGTGGAAACCCTGCTGACTCCCTCCCTGTGAGCATCTCAGTGGATGGTCTTGCCAAGGGGATGCTCAGGCTTGAGGTACAGGGACAGATGTGGGATAACACCTCAGCCCCTCATGATGACTAATGGGTACTCATGGATCTGGGGCTTCCTGGAAGCTGAGTTCTCCTAGGCCTATGCAGCTTTGTCCTCCTTTGACGAGAATATTTTTAAGTTGATATTCCTTTCCATGCCAGAAGGAAACAGGTTACCCCCCAAAACGAATGGCATCTTTCCAGCTGTCACTATTGAAGATGCCACAAGGATTTCAGGAAAGCCACATGCCGCAGTCCCAATGGATGCCAGTGAGACGTGGGTACCCAAGGAGCCGAGGTGCCTTGGGAATCCCAGACACTTATGAAACCAAGCAACTCTCAGCTGTCATTACACGTTCCAGCAAAGGCTGTATGTCTCTCATTTGCAGGCTCCAGACTCTCTCTCTTTAACTTGGGAGCAGTGCTGCTTCAAGGAGTGAACACCAGGACGTGTTCCTGGTGCATTACAATGTAAAACCCTTGCTGCTCTGAAAGCACCGTCGGCTAAAATATGGGGACAACAGATCCCACTGAAGATAGGTTCATACACTGGGTGTCAAAATGTTTCCCAAGGACTGGGTTTCCTGTTCAAGCTTTTGCTCTTTTCTCTGGTTTGCATTTTGCCACTCATTTTTTCCATTCTTTTGCTGCTAGCTATTTTTCATTAATATGTCTGGTCAGCAGGAACCTACCCTGCTTCAATTTTACAAGAATTTTGACAATTGAAATTCACCCCATCGTGTGTTTCAAAGCGAATCACAACAATCATTCATCTATTACAAGCTGTGAATTGCTGAGACATCTGACCTAAATTACGGCTTCAGCTGGCATGAACAGGAATTTACTCAATACAAATCAGTTCCTTCCAAAGAGTTTGTTTCATCTATGCAATATTTTTATATGCAAGTTTGAAAATTAGTAAGAACTCTGGGTTATCACTTATCACCAACAAAAGGTTGATTTCCTCCACTATTTTAAAAACAGATGGAAAATCAATTTTCCTGAACTTTCATTCATTTGTATCAATTCAAAACAAAACTTCAAAATAATATTTGAATGACTTAAAATGAAAAGAGGAGATTGCAGTCCAACTCCTTCAGTCCATTGTCAGCCCTCTCATTTCCCTTTCACTGTTAGATTATAATTTTTTAATGTCAGAAATGTTGCTGTCTATGCTTGTCTGTGTCCGTGTTGGTGTTTCTACATCAACAAGATTCAAAATGTAAGAATTTGCCTTGGGATTTAATTTTTTTTATCACTAGTTCAGAATTTGATCACAGCTGAATCATCTCAGTATCGGGTCCTGTATCTTACAACAGATTCCAAAGAACTGATTACGGTTTATCTCCATCTGCAGACAGATGCACTGTCCTCATCCCAGGCTGTCTGAACCCAGGTAAGTACCTGTCTGCCCCGTGCTGAGGAATTTTACTGGGGGCTCATGTGCATCTAGGCAGATGAAGTGCAGTTATAGCTCGTCAGGGATTTCAGCTCCAGGGAGCCTTCTGCCAGCCTTTCATTAGGATGCAAAACGCCACAGTCAAGCTCTTCCAGGTATTAAAACTAGTGGCACAGGTCTCTCAGTGCC
Source organism: Vireo altiloquus (assembly GCA_013396875.1). Classification (NCBI taxonomy): domain Eukaryota; kingdom Metazoa; phylum Chordata; class Aves; order Passeriformes; family Vireonidae; genus Vireo; species Vireo altiloquus. The sequence continues at coordinate 75,431 of VZRF01003188.1, forward strand.
CTTCTTGGCTAGTGTCACTTCTCCGAGCTCCACCTATGCTTGGGAACTCTCATCTCATCACTTATTTCCTCCTGGATAAAGGAGTAAAAAACAATGCAAGGCCACTTAATTTCCTAGGAAATTATATACAAAAGTATCCTGAGCTGGGATGTGCATACAGCCAGTCTCATCCCTGTCTGTAAGTCTGAGAGAGCAGACACAGCAAGAGCTGTGATGGAGACCTTGCTGCGCTGTAATCCCCACTGATATGCCCTCTGGATATGCACAAGCTCACTGGAAAGTAAACACAGTTCTGCAGTGCCTGCTTAGACCTACAGGGTCTGACCGTGTCCTGCATATCTGCTTTTACTGGCACCTCAGTGTCTCAATAGCTTGAGCTGGCTTTCCACAGAAGAGTTTACATCTTACTCAAAAGCTGCGCTTTATGAGAGAAAACAGCTCTTAACAACACCTTGTAAAGTGTCATGAAAGCAGTATTGTGGGACGCACCTTGTTAGCTGTCCTGACAGCTGCAGCCTTAGATAGAGCAGCTGCCACAAATACTAATGAAAATACAGCAGGAGCTGCCACAGTGTGCAGCCAGAGTGACACTGGGTTGCTGGGAGGGCCACCCATGCCCAGAGGTGGAGTAACACGAGTGCCAACATTTCATAGCTCTCTGCCTTCTCTCCGAGTCAGGATACCATTGCGGTTAGAGGAAGCACAGGAAAGGCAGGAGCCAGGTCCCTAGACACAGGTGTCTGCTGCCATTTTACACACCGTATTCTTATGCCTCTCCCCCTCTCCTGTGCCTGTCTGTCTCACCAAACCCCAGCCACATGCCATCTCTCACGCTGTCACAGCATGGGTTCCCCATCAGTGAAAATGCTCTCCTCGTGCACCAGCTCAGGTGCTCATCAATATTCTCCCTGCCTGTGTGATCAAACCTTTCCACTTCATGGTTTGTCTGCCAAGGGTCACCATACAAATGACAAACAGAGGTCATGGCTGGAACAAAGCGTGGCATTGGGTGACACCAAATGCATTTCTCTCTTTCCAGCTCACCTCAGTGTTTCTGAGTGCCTATCTCAAGTATATGTGGTTATTCTCAAGCCTATTCCAGAAAAACAGCTGCATTACATGTTTAAGACCTACAAATTTACTTGATGCTGAAATTATAAGGTTTAAAATTAATTTGCTTAAGCACATTCTTGTACCAACATGTCGGCATTATGTTTTAGCCAAAAGCTGGTGCCATATCTTGCCTCGATCTCCAAGGCAAATTTCCAGCATGTAATTTAGGAGTGAAGGAATTGCTACATAAAAGAATGTCCAGAGTCCCTTGGCCCTCAACAGCATCTGGTTCTGGGTGCATCAGAGAAACCTGCAATTGGCACTCTTGTCATCTACACAGGGCTTCTCTTGACACAAGTTGTAAGAAGTCTGATTTTAATGGCAAAGCCTAAGGCTTTAACTTCTCCTGTGAATAATGTTAATAGAGTGTTCTTCATATGTGTCCACACAGTGTCTGGTTTGTGTATGAGTTGTGAGTTTTTGGTCTGAGTGACAACTATCTTGTCAGAGGGTTACAGTTTTGAGCTTGGGAGCAGGGAATCAGGGATGTTTTTGCTCTCACCATGCCCTCAGGAGGATATGCTTAGTTGGTTTCATGGATGGATCTGAAGACGGGAAAGGGGTAGTCTTTTTTCTGGTTTTTGTCTTGTTTTGCATGCCTGATCAATGTATTGAGGTGACTGTCTCTGTACCTAAAGCCTGGCAACTGGAAGTGATACAGGCTGAAGAGAATGAAAACTGCTGTGCGTGTTGGACCAGCGATGGTGCTGGGGATCAGTGACTACCAACCATTTTAGTTTCAGTAAACTAAATCATTTGTCTGAGGCTTGGCAATTGGCTCCTTTACAGTTTCTGTAAAAAGTGTTTTGTGACCTATTCAAAGCGTGGGTCTCTTCTTTATATAGTGCATGTTCCAAGAGCTGATAGATTTATGTTTTGTGCCAGAGGTGCACTTGGGTATGCACAGTTACACTGACTGTTTTACTAAGTAGGAAAGAGAAGTTTTCCCGAGTTGTGTTGTAGAGCTTGTAGCTGTGTCTTGATTTTATTTCTGTTCAGGAAGTTATTCCAGGTTGTTCATTGGTGTTCTGAGTGCTTCTTTTGATCAATGTAATCTCTTCTTTGATTAATGTTTATGTTTCTTCCATAGACATCATCTGTTCTTTTGGCAAATTCTTTAATGGCTGAACTTTTACTCTGAAGGAGTGATTTGAAACACTCTTAGCTAGATGATACATGGAAAACATTTGGAACTGCATCCTCTCCAATCAGTAATTTGACCTTGGCTGATGTTTGGTAACATTTCTATTTCAAGGAAACACATTATAAGTCATGGCGTTTCAGTGCCACGCTCTTTGTGGCCCATTTGACAGGTTTTATTATGATGGTAGATAATTTATTTTCCATCTTTATTGTCTCTAACAAAGCTGTAGATAAAAATTTGAACTGATGTTTCATAGCTCATGTTTTATTTCAAACATTTTCCTCCCATGACTTTCTATGACTCACCCTATATAGAGCATGTAATCGTGGTACTGTTGGAATTTCTCCTAAAGAGACCAATTTCTTTTGAGGTATGCCTTCTTCACCATTTGAGCAGTAATGGGAAGTAGGAAAGTGAATATTAATTTATGTAAGCAGCACGTGGAAGCTCTGGGATACACAAAACTAACAAAATCGGTCTTTTGATGGGTCTTACGCACTACCAAGAGTACATAACAAAAAACAGTCTTATAGGAGGTGTTGTATGACAAAGTTTGGAGTAAGTGGTCTGGGCTTGGCTCCTGAGCTCTGAAATCTTTGCACCAGCTCCCTTCTGCTTTGCTCTGGGTTGAAGTGTGGGACACAGAAGGCAAGTGGCAGTGTCGAGGGCCTGGGGGGAATCTTCTTTGACCTAACATGTGAATCGACACATACAGGAAACCAGGGCAACCACCAAAACACGGCTGAAATGCAAAGAGATTTATTGCATTACCTCACTAACAATGCCAGGCAGCTGAGACACACAGGGATACAGACTCCATTGGGCTCAGCTCATCCTAGAGACCAGAGGCACACAGGGATACAGGCTCCATTGGGCTCAGCTCATCCTAGAGACCAGAGGCACACAAGGATATAGGCTGTGGTTAGGCTCAGTTTGTCCTAAAAGGCTTCAGGCACAAGCAGTTTATCCCAAGGCTGTGGTTTTATGATCTCACTCTCTCCCAGCGGAGGCTGAGGTTTGTTAGAGTAGGAATTCCTACACAAGGATTCTACTTCTCGAAGCAGGCAGAGGATGAACATTAGGCAATACATGGAGTTTTCCCACATCAACTTTCTTAGCATTCTCAGCTGCAAGGTCACTATGAGTGAAAACCATTTCCTCCTCACCTAATCTTCCAGTTTTAACCCTTTCCCCCCAACACCTACATTTTGTAGAACAAGTTTCCAGTGGTGACTCAGATCTCATCAAGATCCTGACAGTATCTCAGCTTTGGACCTGCATGGATTGGACAGGAGCTGATTATTCTCTCCACAGTGACCCTTGATGCAGGCAGCTGTGCTCCTGGGGATGGCACCCAGTGCTAAAGATTTGCCACTTGACGTTCACAAGCTCTGTTAGTCTCTTTTTCCAGGACATGTGAAAGACACTTGAGATAAAGTTTTTCTACTTAGTTTACCCTGAGGCTTGAGGACAGATGGACAAACCTCTAGGGAATAAGGCAGTGCAGAGTTTTGTCCCTTCTTTGGCTGTCATCTTTAGGCCAAGAATCTGAAAAATAGACTGCAAACTCTGTGGTTTGGCTATGAAACCTCATCATTCCTCCTTTGTTCTCAGTAGGGTTTTGTCTCTGGAGCATCCAACTTTTGCCTAATATACATGAGGTTCTTCCACCAGTTTGATTTCTGTTGATAGTGGATGTATATTGATTATGAGAATTAAGGGTTCTCAGTCTGTATTCCAGATGCTTTTGGAGTAATATCTGCATTTGTGTCCTATGTTCAGTTACTGAACATTTTCAGTTCAGAAAATGAGACAGAGCTTGGTCCTCTCTGAGTCTCTTTTTAACCGAGGCTTAGTTAAGAGTATTGTGAAATTGTCTTTCCAGCCTTTCCATTTTTCTTGTTCTTGGCTGCATCTGAGTGAGCAAAATTATTTGAAGCAGGTATCTGAAAAAATTGGAATCAGATGCAAATGAAAGTTTTCACTCAAAAATATGCAAAGCCTGACATAGAAATTATTCAGATAATTTAGAAGTTTTCAAGGGGACTAGAACAAATAAATTTCAGCCTGATATCCTGAAGGCTGGGTGGAAGTAACCTCAGAATGATGCAACCTTGGCAAACCCAGAGAGGGCAAACAAGGTGGCCTGAAGATGACAAAACCATAACCACCGGTAATAACTTTAAAAGGTGTAGAATGGAGATGGGAAATTATCAGTTGATGAAAGGAAATTTCCATTGAAAAAATATTGATGGAAAAAAATGAACAAACTATGCATGGAAGACAAAGAAGATGAATATTGGCTAAGATAGGTTTGTCAAGTAAAAATAATGCTAAACTGGTTTGCTTTTCTTCTGCAACAGGGATAACATGTCTTGTGGGCAAAAAGGGCAAAAGCAAGAGTTTCCACATCCCATTATTCTAGCCAGGCCTTCCCTAGCACTATTTCATTTGATATTACAGTTTAGGGAAGCACAGTTTGGATGGTTGGTTTTCTGTCTTTTCTAATGTAGAACCATGAGGAAGCTCACAGTGCTCCACAGTAAATTCTGATAACTGAAAATATGCCTACTTCTCTTTGCTACATTTCAGAAACCCCTTAAAGGTAGCATGTCACAAAGCCTAAAGACAATACTTTCCCAATCACTGGTTTACACAAAACTACCGCAGGCCTAGTACAAAACTGGTTACACATATGACTACAGAGTAGCCCCTGGTGGTCCACTACTAAATGTAAAACATTTACGCCTGGGTTAAATTTCAGTTATGTCTTAGATTTTTTTGTGACTTTGATCATTTTTACCGCTACAGATCTGCTTGTAAATCATTACATGACTTGAAAACCTTGACTGAACTCAAACAGGCATAATTCATCTGAGTAGATTTTTTAGTCAACAAACTTTGTTGCTTTACTGTCCACACACATCTGATTTTTTATGTATACATTGAAGAGCACAGACTCCACAACTTCCCTTAGGGATTCCACTGAAGCCCTTTCTCCATTGAGAAAACTTTGTTTTCTATTATTCAACCAGTTATTGATACACAAATTATCTTCCTTCTAGGCCTCTGGCAATTTAATTCTTTTTGAAAAGCTTCAAAGGAATCCAACACACATTGTGGCTTTTCTCTACACAGTATGAAACCTTTCCCAACATAACACATTTATCTCTGTGACTACTAGTCTTAGTCTGTGCCATGACCCTGAATAGAAGTCAGCTTTGCTCATCTGTTTCCTGGATTAAAAATTAGTGTAACATCTATCATCTTCCATCCGTATGGCACAACAGCTGAGGTATTATGCCTAGATGGGTTATATATCCAACAGTACCTTCATGACTCAGTATCTGAGTTATAGCTATATTCAGAAACCTGGTCTGAATAGTTTCTGGCCCTGCTAACCAGACATTATTCATATCAGCACCTCTGAAGTCTCATTTACACATTCTTTAGTTTTAGGAAGTTTTTTTGCCTTAAGGGAAGGCTAAAGTCCAACACAATGAACACTAAAACTTTCCTGCTAACATCATTGCCAGACCCATTAGCTGTCTTGCTTGCTCATTTTACACCTCAACATCATATTACTCCTAGAGGCTTTTGGCTAGTTTCTGCAAGGGTAAAATACATCATGCTGGATCTGACAGCTCAAGAGAGGCAAGTCTGCCACAGATCCACACCCCAGGTCAAGCCAGTAGTGAGACTGGAAATGCATTCCCAGTAGGTCCAGGCACACAAAGCTCTCCAGGTCACTGAAATCCCTGCCTTTATCCTCTTTTGGTACCTCACCTAAGCATCTTGCCATAAGGCACAAATAATTCCAAACTGCTTTTCCCACAATGTGTCCTAGAGCTCAAGACAGTGACCTCCACAGATCAAAAGGAGATCTTGAGAGCTGCTCCCGATGATGCCTCATGATGAGTTTCAAGTTCGGACACTGGGGCTGAAGTCCTCTAGGGACAGCCCTGGGAGAAGTTCTTCCCTCATTCTTTGGGGATCTTTGATTTGGATTCCCACTTGCCCTTGGGCCTCTGTTCTCCTCTGGTTTCTGGAGATGGACCTTTGGTGGTGTGAGAGTCCCAGTGATGGGCCCAGGAGGACCTGGGCAGGGTGTAATACACCCCCCACACTCTGTGCTCCTTTCTGGGTGTGCAAATGAGCTTTCATTACGTAACCTAACAATTTCCTGCTTCTGATGTGTTTAGAAACATTTAATATTAGCTTTTGCCTCTGGTGACTTGCTCTTGAAAATCTTTTTTCTGGTCCAATCTTTTTACGTTTTTACATTTAACTTGACAGACATAATCTTTATTCTTTGCTTGAAATAACCTTTTCCTTTTTATTTGTAAACTTCTGTTAGCTTCTGCTGGTTAACCACACGGACTTCTTTGCCTTCTCAGGGGTCTTTCAGAGTTTTTATTCATTTGAGAGATGCATTTAGTCTCAATTTCTAAAATGGTGTCCTTAAAGAACCTCTGGGATTCCAATAAACATATTGTTCTCAGTTCATTTTTAATTCCTTATCAAACAGCATCTTCATTTTCTTCATAAATCTCTTCCAAAAATACAAAATAAGGCCATTTTGTGGGGTCTGTGTGTGTGTTTGCCTTTTTTGTCCCTGCCAGAAGGCTGGATTTAATACATTATGAGCCCTTGTATGGGGCTCTATGTAAATAGTTACCCACTGAGCCACATGCTCTGCTGTGTCTTTGCTGCAGATCCTCTAAGGTCATGGATACAGCATGACTTTAATCACTTTAATTAGTTTGTGACACCACTGAAGAGGATGGTCTCCCCTTTTCTCCCTGCTTCTGCTCCTTCCCCTCTGGATCAGGAAACCGAATTCAATAAAACTATGTGACACTTAAAAGTTCCATTTGAAGCCTGCTGCCTTTCACTTTGGGAACAGCGTGTTAAGCAGGGAGTGAAGCTGCGTAAAGCCCCAGCTCAGATTCCTTCCAGGTTTGGCTGGGGCTGAAAGTGCTGCCAAGAGCAAAACTTTAACAATTTGTTTTAGGCTCAGCTCTCATCCAGTTTCTTGTCCCAGCTTGCTGCAGACCCATCAGGCAACATCCTTTGATCTGTCACTTGCCATACTTGAGCAAGAGGGCCTTTACTTGGCTTCTAAAAAAGCTAGTACAAAAATACAGGAGGTTTATCAGGAAGGAGTTCACCACCTGTTGGAGGAGCAGCCTTTTGCACTCTTCTTCAGTTCTAGGGGAAAGGTTTTGGCCTCTGCAGATGGTAAATTTTTTGCAAAGAGAAGGAGATTGAAAACAACACGCTTCTTACCACCTTTGCCAAAAGCACTTGAAAACAACTTCAAAGAAGAACATCCCCCCTCCACGCTCAGAGTGCAAAACATCCCTTTGTAGGGAGTCAAACCAGACCAATGAAACGGGGGAGAGACATCTTCTTTGATCATTTGTTGCTCAGACAAACTCCTGGGTAACAGTTTCCAGGTTAATTAAATGTTACTTTGTACTGACAAGCTGAGGTTGTGTTAAAGCCTCAGGATTTGTTTGTGTGGCTGAAAGCTTGCACTCCCTCATAGTCGCAGCATAAACCACAAACTTTCCAGCTTAGTAACATGCAAACATAATAGCAAACAGCAAGGTACGAGACCTGACCTCTTGGCTTGAGCATTGGCTTTGGAGAATGAGCTCCCCAAGTCAAGAACTGGTTATCTTCTCAAAATCCTTTTTTTTTCTTCTGGGAAAGAAGCCTGCATTCAGTTTTATATTTTTTTCCTTTTTTGTTTTCTTTTTTTTTTTTTTCCCAACTGCTCCCTGATCAGACTGGCTCAGACAACTTGCTTTCTCTGCAAAAAGGAAGAAATGGGGAGGAAGAAGAAAACAAGCCTTGTCTACTCCTTTCATGATTAGGGGTGAGAGGAAGGAGTGTGTTATATATGGAGCTCTGGTTGCTCTGTGAACTTTTCCACTGCTTTCCCATGTCTGCATGTCAAGTCTTGCAGAGCTGATTGATAGCACAAAAATCCTTCTGTTGCAGGAAAGGCATTATTTCCATGAGGGGCTACTTATCTGCTACTTATCTTAATCTATCTGAAATAGTGCCCGTCATGACAGAACAATTAAAGCAGAAGTTCAGCTTGGGCAGCCCCTCTTTACCTGTACTTTATTTTGGGCACTTCTTCCAAAGATTTCAAAAGGCTTCGACTACAGGAAAGAACTGAGCTTAAAACTACTCTGTGGTGCTGTGGATGCCAAGCCCCTGTGACAAGCCTGACTGTGAATGCTACCTCTGGAAAAGTGTTTCTTTCTATGGGGACACCACAGACAGCATCAGACACTGCAATACAAATACTGACTAATGTTGGGCAGCATCTCCAGAAGAGATCCAAACAGCCAGGTAGCTGGCAAGTGCACATCAGGGTCCTAATTTCTAATATGTGCATATCGTAGAGCACATGAAAAGTGACCTAGCAAATGCAGGGTGGTCCCACTCACAGAATTGTCAGCTACACATGTCCAAAAATTACACATCAGGCTCTTTCTTTTTATAAAGGAGTTAGTTTTAAAATAATTATATTAGAAAAAAATATATACCCATTACTTTTTGCTTCTTTGAACCCTTTAATAAAAAACAATTAACAATTTCAAGCTTCTCTCTAGCTCGTGACAGCTAGAATCTGAATTACTACTTTAAATCAATTCTGGGATTGTCCTGTGTTCCCTGGGCTGTGGGAGACAGAGCTCTGAGAGACCCTCTGGTAGCATGACAATTACAATAAAATGCTTTGGTTCCACAGAGCACACCCTTGGCAGTGGAAGGGCAGATCTGTTTGTGAATCTCATTCTAAATAGCTGTTGGATTTAATTCTCCTCCGCTTCAGTTATTTACGTTCAGGCAATATGTGCCTCTCCAGGGATGGGCCCAGGCCTCTCCCACCAGCACAGAGAGCCTGGCTTTCAGCAAAGGCCATGGGAAACCCTCAGAGGCGTTTGTCCCCACTACAAGATTTCTCTTGTCCTTGCACTTGGGAAGGTGCAGAAAGCTGAGAGCACAGCTTTCACACAGGACTTTTTCCAACAGGGCCACTCTCATTTAAAGTATCTGGGTACTTTGCAACCCTTTCGAGCTGGTATTTCTAGAGAGAAGAACTGCAAGTCAGCTTTTAATTCAGTGTGTGAAGAACAAAAGCCTGCCGCTGCTGCTGTGACGACCATGTGTGTTTTTAGATTGAGAGACTGAGGTCAGGATATGTTTCAGTGGAGGTGAAGTGCTGGTAATTTTTATCATAAAGATGATAAAAGTAAAATGTAGGCTGTGAGCATGTGGCCAACCTCAAAAACCAGCATTCAGTTACAAAGCACCTGTGCCCTGCCTCTGTGAGGTCTCTATCAGGGCAGTTTTATTCCAAGGTAATAATTTTAAGTGTCTGTCACAGGGCCAGGATCCTTGGATAGAGGCAGTACAAATGCAGCTCTCCAGAGCACAGGAGAGATCAGGATAGGGGAATTACAACTCAGAAGGCCAGCAAAGCTCCAGTCTGTGTTCCCAGAATTATTCTTGCTTTTTGTCCAAAGATTAGAGTGCAATGTGTAAGCAGACCTGCTCTCTGCCCTGAGAGCACTCTCATCCCTCTGCTACAGGCTCTTTCTTGCTGATTTTCTCTGATGTGGGTTGAACATCCTCCAGCTAAGAAAAGTTTAAAAAGCATGTGTTACATTTCCTGAGCACATGTTCAAACCACTAACACAAAATTTAAGCATTACCACCAATGCCCTTTTTTTTTTTCCCCTACTTTTGAAGGGTGCAAAGAACTGGTTTGGTTCTGAAAGGCAACCTGTTAGCATTAACCCTCAAAAGAGGACCCAGGTTTGGGTGACCACAGTCTGGAGGCAGGGACTGGATCTTGATCTTTCTCAATGTCTCTTGAAGGCAGACTGTAGAGGCACCCTAACCCACAGTATGCCTGGTTTCCAATCCTCTCTAAAGGATGCCAAACTTCCTTTGTCTCCCGGATCACAAGTATGAGCTGTAGGTTCTGGTTTCCATGCCAGTGGCCCTGACAGACTGCTGCACCCTTGCTGTCCCAAAACACACTCAGGAGTTCAGAGACAGTCGTGCAGGCAAAGTGTGGCAGACCATGCATCCACTTTCAGCTCCTCAGGATCACAGACCAGCATCCTGATGGCTTTCCCCCAGCATCCAGTGCAGACTGAAGCTTGGCTTGAACTTTGGAGGTATTACCTCTTGCTGCTAGGGAATAATCATAGAGCATTTAAAAGGAAATAAAGAGTGGTTTAGAGCCTTCAAAATGATGCAACTGAAATTTGATAGAAACTATGCTTCTGGTGTTACATACCTCATGATTATAACACCACCAGAAAAATACATGTTTACTGAAATTATGCATTTTAGTAGATTGCTATTGCATAGAAAAATTCTGATTAGTTTCCTTTTTAATAAATCACCTAAGAATTTTCCACATGGATTGAAGAGGCTAACCTGACCTGGCAGTCACGAAAGAGAAAACATAATTTTAACACAAAGCAGTCTTGTCTAAGGATTTACTTTCAGAACACGGTTTTTGTAGGAAAAAAATTACCATTGCTAAGACAACCTTATGTATTGTCATTCTAAATATAAATCTGCTTGCTGGAAGAATACTGAGTAATCTGTTCTGATCTTCAGGACGAAATAATATTTTCACTTCAGCACGAAACAATACTCAACTCTTTCTCAGTCCAAGGTAAGACAATCATCTTGCCAATTGAAGACAGAAAGAACTTTTCTGAACCAACATTAGAAGAATGTTTTTTTCATTTCAGGACAAATTTAAGAATGGTATTTCTCTTCAAACTGAGTACTTGATGATGCTAAAAGAAGAAAATATAAGAGATAAAGGTTTATATTGTCATGGTCAAAGTGTGCTTTATTCTCTGAGTATGACATCACATCAAAATAACTTTTCAGATTCCCTGAGCAATGCAGCAAGCCAGTCAAGATCCCAAAAAAAATCAAGTGTATTCACCAGACAGGTCACCATGGTAGTGGGATCATGCTGTGAAGACAGTAAAATCTATGTTTTATTGTAAGTTTCTGTGCAACTGTTAGTTGCAGGGCCTCTCCTGCTTTTTTAACTTCTCTAAAGCTGATGCCTGCACACCTAACACTGCTCCATGATCAGCCAGACTGATAAAGCCTGGTTTCATGTGGATCCACCTCCCTTCTTGAGCCATGCTGCAGACTTTCTAGAGGACCCCCATCTCTTCCTCCTCCTTCCTCTTCTCCCACACTGCAGACATTGCCCTCAGCTTTCTCCCACTGCCTTCTCCTGGAAACACCCTCAGCACTCCAAACTGCTGGGGCAGCCAGCAAGAGCTGCAGGTTTTCAGCAAGCAGGATGAGGATAAAGTTGTTGTCTGGTGGAAGAAGCAGCAAGAGTGGTCCATCAACACCCCTTCAGGTGTTGTACTGAGCCAAGCATACTCAGATCCGGAATATCCAAGTCTGCCTTTCCACCATGGATGCCCTCCGTTAGACCAGAGAACGAGGAACAGGCTGATATCACACCTTCCTTCAGCATGAGCCAGAGCCTGTGTGAATTTGCCTGTGAGGGACACTGCACTTTGTTCACAGGATTTTTTGTCCTCAGAAATATTTCACAACTAAGACAGGAGAAAAAGTATTCATGCCATGAGTTCTGTCTGTAAACTCTCTCCCACTTCTTGGCAGTGGAATTTATTAGTGGTGCTTTGGCACCATCATGCTCTCCCAGGATGAAAAAATCAGTTGTTTTAGTTGTTTGTAATTAATATACAATTTTAAATAAATTTTCCACATAAATGAGACTTTTACGCTCTTCAGTAGTGCCAGATGGACAGAGCCATCTGTCAGAGATTAACACTCACTAAAGGACCAGTAGTATTAAAAAAAAATAACAATAACGTAGCATTCAAAAGAATTTTTGCTTTGTACATTGCCTGAACAAACAATTGCATGTAAAGCTTATTTTCAAAGATCATCATTTATGAATGCTTGTAAAATACTTTGTTGAATTTGAAACAAGAGATTGTTGGATTATTATCCCATTTTTACAGCTTGGGGACATTTCTGAGGGTATCTGATCTGGGATGATGCTGCATAAAAAAAATTGGAGAACTGGAAACCATACGGTCATCATAAAGCCATAGGCAAGTCATAAGCAAGTTGCGGATTGATGCAGGAAAGAGTGAAGGCCTGAAAAAGTATCTTTACCTTTGAAATGAGAAGAAGAACCTCTATAAAAATTGGCAAAAACATTGTTTAAATGATGAGCATTGCCATTCCCAGGCTCCCTCCTGGAGTTCTTGTTTGTATTTTTTTCTCCTCGCTGTTCCACCACCAGCCAAAGCTTTGCACCAAGGGATCACAAGTCCAAGCCTTGCATCTCTCCGCCTTGGCACCGAGGGCTGAGGGGGAGGCTCTCTGGCTGTCACAGCCCACTCTGGGGCCACTTCAGCCACCTCTTGCCTTGAGGACTGTTCCCCCAGGTCTCCCTTTCCAGTCTGAGCCCCTTTTGCTACCCCAGCAATGGTGCCTGGAGTCTTGCTTGCCCACCCAGCAAGGCAGCAGCCACAGGGGTCCTGGTGCTGCAGCTAGGAGTAGGAACATTATCCTCTGAAAGGGAAAAGGCAGGAGGTAAACCCCCAGGTTTCCCAAAAGCTCAGCCTGCCTTTTCAGTGTTAGCAGCCCAGGGTAAGGGCCTCCTGGCAGGAACATGCTAAAGCAGGTTTGGCTTGTTAGGTGTAGAGATCTATGTAGTCTCTGCATGATGTTACACTCTACAGGCACTGGAGATAGGACTTACTGAACCAGGTTGTCCTTTCCTTCCCACATTTCTGTCACTTAACTCTACCAATGTCATTTATGTCTAATAGTTTTTTCTGTTTTCACCAGAAGGGTCAAGCTGTGATTGGACAGCTGACAGAACTGCCATCAAAAGACTGAGATTTCAGGGTATTAAAATAATAGAAAGCTATCTAAACTTATTTAAAAAGACCATTTTGATAAATTAAACATTTTCAAACTGGCTGTATCTAATGAAATTCCCCATAGGTATTTCCACCACTGGCAGAAATTATCTGAGAGCTGGCTGCGGTTACTTGAGAATTTTGCATGGGTGACCAAGGTCCCACAAAACTGATCAAGGGCAAACAGAGTGATGAGCTTAATAAAGGAGGGACAGAGGAGCAAGACAACTGCAGACCAGTTGGTTGAACTTCAATACCCAGAAAAACACTGTAAGAACAAACCAGGCTGCTTGCAAATACATGAAAGGTGCCAAGTAGATGAGTGATGGCAAATACAGATTAATGAGGAACTAGCATTTCAAACCTTTTCAGGTTCCTTCTGTGAGAGAATAAAAATGGAAACTGCTATTCTACATAAGCAACAGATGTGCTTTGACTACAGTGAAGCTTTAGTATTTTCTTATATGAGGTGTTATAGGAGGAAGTGACTTGAGTCAACGTGACACCATTACAAGGACAGTTCAGAGTTGGTTAGAAAACTTGCTTCTAACAGTCATTATCAGTAAATTTCTTGTCAAACTAGAAGGGTGCATTAGGTATGGATTTCAGTGAAGCCAGCCTGTGGTACTACACTGTATCTTCATTAAAGGATACCAAGGTCCTGAAATACTATTGATAAATTTGAAGATGATGGCTAGGGTAGGACTTCCAGTATACAGGAGACAGCCTAGGAATTCAAAATTATCTAGCCAAACAGGAGAAAGTATCTGAAAAAGAGAAGGCAGTTTGATAAGGACAAGAAAAAGTACAAACCTGACATGGGTTTCTTGAAGGGCAGACATTTAACAAGGCAACACTTGGCTATACAGTTATTCTGCTGAATTTAGGTGTTAGTGTGTGTCACAGTGACTCGCTGCCAAGGAAGGAGCATCATCCTGGGTCACACCATGCAGTGGTGACATATGTGAAAACATGAAGTTATACTCCCCCACATTTGGCACCAGGCTGGTCTCAGCATAAATGAGTCATTTTGGATGCTCCAGTTTGAGAAAGTGTTGACCAGCAGCCCGGAGGAAAGCAGCAAGAGCAAACCTATGGTGTACAAAAGGACGGAGAGAACTGGGGCTCCTCCTGACAGGGAAGAGAAAAATGAGAAGAGATACAATAAGGTTTTCACAATCAAAACCAGCAGCTGCAAAGGAGGTGGAAGATTTTAACAAGTCTGCTGGGATAGGAAAGCAAATGGGATTAAATTGCAGAGAAGAGAGCTGAACTCAAATGCCTCCCAGAAATGGCAGCAAAGCCCTGGCGGGACCACGCTGGGGGGCTGGGGATCACCACACCAAAGGTTTTCCGCAAACACAGTGGAGAAATGTCTGCCACAGGCAATTTAAGCTTGGGCATCCTGAATGAGAGATGGGTGGTGGATCTTCCAAATGCCACATGATGTAACACTGCTCTCGCTCCAAATGCCTGCAAGGGCAACAAGGCTGGTGAAGGGTCTGGAACACAAACCCTGTGAAGAACAGCTGAGGGAGATGGGGCTGTTTAGCCTGGAAAAAAGGAGGCTCAGGGGAGAGCTTATTACTCTCTACAGCTGTCTGTCAAGAGGCTGTAGTCAGGTGGGGATCAGACTCTTCTCCCAGGCAACCAGCAACAGCACAAGAAGACATGGTCTTAAGTTACGCCAGGGGAAAATTTAGGCTGGACATTAGGAAAAAATTCTTGACTGAAAGAGTGATTGGCCACTGGAATGGGCTGCTCAGGGAGGTAGAGGAGTCCCTGTCGGTGTTTAAAAAAAGACTGGATGTGACACTCAGTGCCATGGTTTAGTTGACAAGGTAGTGTTAGGTCATAGGTTGGACTTGATGCTCTCAAAGGTCTTTTCCAACCTAGTTAATTCTGTGAATCTGTGTAAAGACCCTGACAGATATAGTGGAGGTCACTAATGTCCTGCTGCTATCAAAAGGAAGTCAAGTACCATGGTTTCTGCTATAAAGATGAGGAACCTCAGGCATATATCCTTGCTTGGATGAAAGTTCAACATTTGGTCAAGGACAGAGCTGGGCAAGAAGGTCAGTGAGCCCTCATCCAGAACATGCAACCCCCTAACTAGGGATCTGGTGGAGCAATTGCCCAGCTGGAATACACCTTTGGATAAAATTATCAATATTAGAATCAGGGCTTATTTTTGTGTCAGTGATTTGTTACACAGGGAAATATTTAAGAAAAATATGGTGTTTTGTTTATAGAACAGTTTAGAAAAAGTTTAATCCCTTTCAAGAGGTATGTACATAAGAGAAACTTGGAAGATTTCAGCATCTTTCATTTATGTGTAAAATTGATGTACCCTTCTCACTCTTTAAGGGGGTCTTTTTCCCCTGGTAAATTTCATCCTAGTTACACATTGCAGAAGGTGAGTATTTGTCTGCTATGCCAAAATGAAGAGGGCAGCTAAAACAAGACTTAATTCTTCTCATATTTAGATGGGAGGACTGAAGCAGCTTTGATGTACTCTGAAAAAATCTCAGGAGGGCCAAAACAGAGAGCTACTCCTAAAACATCCTTACAAAGCATTTTGAAAGCTTGTGATGAAAAACACCCCATGGCAGTGACTGTACCAGTACCTGACTGTGCTGTATCAGCAAGACTGAACCCAGCAGGTCAAGGGTTACAGCTATCCCACATCATATCTGGGCACGGTGCCCACTATTGCCCCCATGGTCAGGAAGGACATTAAAAAAAACTGGAGGTAGCCCAGCAGGTTTGGGGATGGGGGGTTAAGTGCCCCAAGGTGGTTATAGGATTGGAGACCTTGTTGCACAAAGAAAGGTTGAAGGGATTGGGTTCATTCAGCCTAGTGGAGTGAGGGCTCGGGGGGATTCCATTCCTGCCTTCCAGTGTTAGCTATTGAGAGATGCTGAAGGCACTCTCTTCATGAGGATTCACTGTGGTGGACAGTTAAGTAATTTCAGGGCAAATTTTGTCTTCAGATACAAAAAAATACTTTTCCCGTGAGATCAACTAAAGGCTGCCAGGAAGTGTGGTGAAATTTCCCTAGATGAAACAAGCAGGGCTTTGGCAACACCCTGGATCACTTAAGGCCCTTCCAAAATACGCAGGGCCAGCTGCACTTTCTGGTCAAGCTGGGCTCTCCCCCTCAGATTTTGTTTCTCTCAGTATAGCAAGATGCTGGAGAGCCCAAGAAATCCTTTCTCTTACCTCTGTTTCACATTTTCTCCTGTGAGGGCACAGCTCTGCACTAGCAACAGCCAGCAGGACAAGGGCAACTTTAGCATCCTCTCAGCTACACCTGTGCAAAAAAAAATACAGACACAGTAGCTACAGTGCCCATTTCAGCACACGCTTTCCTGCCCCTGTATGGAGAGCAACACCAGTGCTAGGCCCTCACTGGCATTCCTTGGTAAGGACTAGTGATGGCACACTCCAGCACATCAGGAAGTGCCAGGGCCCAGATGCTCTCCAGTGATAAAAGCAACACAGCTTGGAAAGGCAAAAAACATGAATTTCGAAATTTCTTCACTGACCCAACCCTGTTCCAGCTAGAGACAGTTGGGGGGGAAAAGAAGTGGATGTTCTCTTTATTATTTTCTATTTTTGTCTTTTCCAGCATGACTTTTTAGACCCTCACCTTCTGACTTCATTCTGGAATGCTGCTTAAGTATAAATTAAGCTGGATCTGGCCTGAGATTTCTCTCTCAGATAAAGCCGAGGTTAGTTAAAAGAAAGTCTAGTAATGGAAAAGCTCGTATGTCAAGAAAAGCTAGCAGTGTTTTCAAAAAATTTATAACTCCAGCACCTTGACTCCTATTCCTTTTATAATGAACAGAATCATCTTGTAAAATTAACTGAAGATCAGATAAAAAAACCAACTGCTTAGGGCTAGAAAGCATTGACATTTATCTCCAGGTACAATTTGAGTGCATCTTCTTCATCTCTGCTTTTGTTCCACTGCATGAGCTGCCAGCATCCTCCTCCCACAGCTTCTCCCCAGGTTACAATGCCTCAGGCTCTCTCACCACTTTCTCGAGGAGTTCCAAATCTCCCTAAGAAAGTTAAGTTTGATATGTCTCACATTGACTTCAGTGAGAGCTCAGTCAAACACAGAGGTATTTTTTCGAGCTTTAAAAAAGTATCTGTGGAGAGGCAGGATGCTCAAAGATAAGCGGCTCAATGTGTGCCCCTCCTCTCCACGGGAGGGAACCCCCCACTTGCCAGGCTACAGCAAACACAGGGACCAAGGTCTTGGGGGGCACATTCCTCCTGCTGCCCCCAGCTCAGGCAGGGCAACAGCTCCAGCTGCCCCTGTGAGCCCATGCTGCCGAAACCCATGGGACCTTCGCCACCACCTTTTAGAGCAGCAAGAGCATGTGTTGAACACTTTCCAGCTGAAGAGCCACTTGCAGCAGAGCTTGGGAGAAATTCCCTCACACAGGAACCTAGGCTGCCACTTTTTTCTGGACTGAAGAACACCCTTCCTGAAACACCACACAGACCAAATACAGTAATTTGTGCAGGACACAAAAAACATGGACTGGTTACAGCACAGAAGGAAGGCCTGGGCCGAGAGACACGGTGGGAGCTGTGCCATCGCTTCTCTTGGCGTGTTTGTTATGAGCTTTGTCAACTAAAGCATTTGTACATAATAGATGCTGTAACCATTTTTCCTGTAGTTTGTGACAGAGGTAACTCAGCAGGTGACAATCTCCAAGCTAAGTTACAAAGGGTTTGCATTTAAAACAGAGGCTGTTGGAAAAGGGGCTTTTGGATAGGGCCAAGGAGCTCATGGTGAAGGAGGGAAGGCACGGCCGAGTGCGAGGCCAGCGGCGCTGGGGCTGTGGCTGTGGCCGCGGTGGGAGCGGGGCGGGCGCGCTCCGACACTGACACCTAGCGCCGGCCAGCGCTGCGCTGCCTGCCGCCCCTCCCGGCTCCCCGCACCGACACCGCGCCGGCCTCGCCTCTCCTTACAGCTCCTGGGGCTTGCTTGGTTTTGTGGGGTTTTTCTTTAAATGAGCATGAGGCTACTCGCGCAGTCTCCACAGAGATTTACACCTGCCACACCATTCCTGTTTTCCACTTAACGGGAATTATTTTCCCCCATCAGCCCAGTGCTTTGAAGTCGGCTTGGAGATATGTGGGCCTTGTCAGTAATGCATTCTGTTGCCCTGCCGCCCGTGTGATGGACGCAAGGCTGAGCCCATAACAGAGCCATGTGCTTACATACAGAACCAAGTCAGTTTATCTCAGAATAGCTTGAAAGCAGCATTTGGGTACATTGCAGCTCTGCGATCAGGAAACCATCCCTTACAATGCAGAAACGTGCTTTCTCTCTGAAAGCAGGTGTGAGGCCACTCTGCATCTGCAGACCACCCACTCACAGCAGGTATCTTACTGACAGATTATTTCTAACACCAGCTCTTTGTACTGTGTTCATAAAGAAAAATAAATTTTTATCAGTAAAAGATATGCATGAGTTCAGCACTTATCCATCACAACTGAACTTGAAAGCTCACTCTTCAAAATCTTCATAACAATTCTGGAGACAAATGAAAAGTAATTTAAGTCTCAGCTGACAAATCCCAGGGGATGGTTTTCCCTACCTGCCCTCATAGATCAGCAGTTCAGACAAGCATCTGCAGCCCAGGCACAAAGATGCCAACACTCCACTTCCTGCTGCAAGAGTTCAGCAGAAAAATAAATATCTTTTACCAAAAAAGGGATGTCATCCAGGAGCACTGCTCTTTTCAGTCTTCTGAAAATACAGTCACAGGCTCAGGAAAGTAATCTCTCACTTTTTAAAAACCCTCTTAGAGGGTTCATAGGTTCTTTAGATTCATAGAGTTTTTAGTTTGATGCTTAACACAGTGTTTTATTCTTTCTGTCATTTAGGTCTTTGTCATATACAGAGCAGATACTAGATCACTGAAGTCTAAAGTTTCATTACTGGTTTCACTCACTGCAGAATTTGAGGCCCTGGCTAATTCTTTTAATGAGATTTAAACACAACTACTAGAATTAGAATGTATTTTTGTTTGAAATTAGTAATTAAATAACGGGCTGCACAAGGCTTGAAAAAGGTATCTAGAAGTGTTTATAGGGACTACATTTTTATATCAATTGAGATGACAGGGTTGAGAAAACTATTTAAATTATCTTCTCTTAAATCCACTAAGAATCAAACACAGCACCTTAGAAACCTGGGGCTATGGAGGTCCATCTGTCACCTTTGCAGGAAGGCCAAGATACCTTTGTAACTTAGAGATTTCAGCACAGGATTCTCACCCCTGAATTTCGACAAACTGAGCTCCACTTGACAAGATACTGCCAGCATTTCTTCTCTTTGAAGTAGCAGTAACAGGCTGCCCCACGGCTGCACGTGGCTGAGAGCTGCACGGGGCAGTACGTGGCACCATGTCAGCTCACAAGCAGGACAGCAGAACAGCTGCTGACGTCAAACCTGAAAAGCCACCATTTTCTTCCCCATCTATGATCATTCCCCTCATTTCTCTGCTCTTTCCAAAAAGATCCAAGCTTCTACCAACACACCCTCCTGCAACCCACAAGAAAACAAACAAACTGATGTAATTACTTTCTTAATTTGGATATATCAGTACCACAGCATTTTCATTCCTGGGCCATAAGGAACGGGAGAGATGCCTCAGACCCCAGTCGTAGGGAATGCACATACTAAACTGGCACCAGAAAAGACATGAAGAAACAAACTTTGAGTTTTCAGCTAATCCTGACATAAGATAACCCCCCAAATGACATCAGGTATCTGGAAGTTGTCTGTAGGGAAAAAGCGCTTTCAGAATTAACAAAATCAAGTAAGAAAAAAAATTCAAATTAAAAAAAAAAAGACAATAGATATTTTGTCCAGAGACAATAGATTGTGCATTACTGAGAGAATAAAGTCATTTCACCCCTACAGACTAATTCCAAGTCATGTTTTGCAACCATCTATTGAAAAAGCCATCTGGCTGCACTGTGGGTCCCAATGCAAAACATCTCACAGTTTTGATGTGCACTACACTAGACCCCAAAATTATTTGATCACACTAAAGATCTTTTCAAGGCCTACTTTCAGGAAGTTTTGCCATTGATGTAGGAAGACAAACGGATTTTAAACATTTCTCCAGAAACACAATCATTTTGGCAATTTTTTGAGAGTGCATCAGATGTTAGTTAGCACAACTCAGCCTGAGGAAATAGCAACTGCAAATCATGGTGACTGATATCATTTCAGAGCCAAGCTTCTTTTGATGCAGACAAGAGCATGGTTTTTTCTGAGGGAATTAAAGGAAAACTACAAACAGGAAATGGAAAAACCCTAAAACTACAGAAACAACAAGCTGAAGTACTGTGAGACTGTGTGCAGCTATCAGACACCCTCCTCCCTCTCACCCATTTCACTACTTGACATATCAATCCAAAATTCCCAAGTAAAGCCTAAAGCAATAAGCAAGACTCCTCAGACACAGCAACAAGCCCCTGACTGGGAACCAGTGAGAGCAAGAGCTGTCTAAAAAAAGCAAGGAAGGGCAAACTCAACATTTCTGAAGGCACTGAGAAAGAACTGCACTGGAGTAGCAGTCCAGCTTAAATAATAACACTGGATCAAAGCCACTCAAGTAGTGATCTTTAAAACAAACAAATACAGCCAAACTGTCATTATCACTTGACCAAGGCTGAGAGCTGCAGCAGCTACACCAAACTCACTCCATGCCACGAGGATTTCAAAGGAGGTGGCTCCCAAAGTCCACAGAGGCATTCACTGTCCCACAGAGCAATGCTGTTTCTGCCTCTGCTTCTGCTGATCTAAACACAAGGCAGTGGAAGACCTATTCCATCATTTCAGTGTCAAAAACATTAAACTGAAGAACTATGAACTCAGTAGACAGTACATGGAAAGAACTTTTTAGGCAGTATTTAAGGGAAACAAAATACATAAAGCTCCTTTGTGAACATCATGAGAACAGAAAAACAGAGGAGTATTTCAATCAACATTTTCACACATTGAACATTTCTCTAAAATACCAAAATTTTAAAATGGGAATCATGTTCCTGCCTGGATTTCCTGCACCAGAAGAGCAGCCAAAGCTCAGTCATTCCATGCATAGAAGTCTCCAGAAAAGTGAACAGGACTGAATATTCAATATTGTCTAAACCAGACACTCTTTGTCCTAATACGCTATAATCAAATGTATATTTAAATGAGAATAAAATGTGTGGTAAAGCTAAAATAATGAATTAATAGTCTTGAGTGAAGATTTTTCAGGAGATTCTGCTTTTTCTCCTGACACATCTTTAACAAGCATACCAGGAAACAGAGCACTGATGTCAACTCCTTCCAAGCCCACCAAAGGACAAAAACAACAAAAAAAAAAATCTGAGTTCTTTGAAATCAGGTATTTTCCGCTTAAAAAAAAAAAAAAAGGCTTTTACAAGGGTTTTTAAAGCTACAACAGGTTTTACAAAGCTTTAAATTTCTCTCTGAGTGGGTTTCTGAACTGTCATGGCTGGTTATTACTAGCAGGCACAGAAATTCCCATTTTAATTAGAAACTTTATTTTGAAATACATTATACAGTTTACATGTGAAGTGCTTTCAATGCAAGATATTTAATAACATTATGCTGAGCAAAATGGCTGACCAATTTCCTCGAAATTCTTCCAGCTTTGGGCTTTTTTTCATTAAAACTATCTTGCAGAACTAAGATGCAACTTAGGCATTTGTATTTGGGAGCTAATTACTATGTTTACCTTAGGGAGAAAGTATATACTTAACTGTTCCAACTAACAGTATGTTTCAATAATGATGTTACACATTTGGCATAAGACTGAAAGAAACCCAAGCCCTAATTAAACTTGTATTCACCAAAAATTTTAAAAAAAAACTTCATGATCAAACTACTTTGTTAATAAGGCACAGTCAGACACATATTTACAAAGACTGGCTACCAATTCTGTTTTACCTGCACAGCCTTCTTGCTGGTCTGTCAGTAATCTGAAAGTTTACCTGTCTGCTGCTGAGACATTCCAAGAACAAGGCAGAGCAGTAAGGCAACTAAAAGAACAGGCATGCACAGGAGTTTGGCATTTGGGATGGATTCTGAACATCTGCAAAGTAGTTCATTTTATAAATGGAGCATTCACCTGCTATTATTTAAATGGTGGCCAACTGTGATAAGGAAAATAGAAGTGATGCAAGCAGAGGGTATTTTAATAGGAATAAACAAGATGTCTGGTATGCTTTCAGGTAAGACTTTGCATGCAGCAATTTCCACAACTTTCAGAGATAATCTAAATTGAATTCTCAAATTCCCCTCTGCCACTAAGAAAAGCTGAATGTACCAGGAGGTTTCTTGATAGCAGATGAAATATCAAGGAATGAAATCTCCATTTAGATAATGAGCCAATACCGCATCCTACTTTGCATTTCTTATTAGAACAAAAAGAAGTCTTTGGGAATGACAACTGAAATAATTACATCATTATTTTGGCTGGAACAAAGTTCAAAAACTCTTAACATGGGATGTTTAAAAAACATGAAACAATTCTACCCATGGTCAAAGAATAAAAAAATAAAAATGAAAAAAAAAGAAAGAAGCCTTACCTTCCGCTCTCAAATAATCTTTGAGGAATAATTGCTTAAAATCAGCACTGTATGGCTTCTGTGGCCTATGAATGCCAGATACTCTAACAATTAACATTTTCAAGCTACTGCTTGTTTTCAATTTTTAGTCATTTCAAACAAAAATACTTCATCTATTTCACTTGAATTATCAAAATGAGCATAAAAATCATTAAAAGTGTATTGCTGATACAAATTTGTATCATACTAAAAGATACTACTTCATAGATTAATAGTGAAACGAAAAAGATTATACAAAAAGTTTTTTGAATTCTTTTGCACAGCTGAACTCAGTGCAGGTTTAAGACAAAAAAATCTGTAAATGAAGTAGTCAACAAAAATTGAATACAAAATACATTCTAAAGTATTTTACAGAATGGCTGAATTATCAAGCATAAGAACTGAGGATAAAGAATGTTAATGACAAGCAGCCACATACAGAACACAAAGCAATAAGTTTAAATCAGACTATTTTGGTTTGTGTAGCCCTTTATTAGCAACTAAAATAGAAGATATCTGTTGTACATCACGGGTAGTAACTGACTATACTGGAGTTTTATTATATTCTAATACAGAATCATTTATAAATGCGTTGTTTTCCTTTTTTTCTTTTATTAAAAAGCTTCCACCCCCTTTCTCCCCCCCCTTTCTGTTTACAACTTGCAAAACTATTCTGAAAGCTGAGTATATGTGCACAGGTCTGCAAAGAGTGCAAATTTAGGATATGGTAAATGCTTTACATGTTGTGTTTTTAAGGACAGTCTACCACCATGCCTTCATAGCCATTATCTTTTTCCAAAGAAAAAAAAAATCTCACAAAAAGTTCTGATACCAGCCTTCCTTCCATTGTCCTAAACAAGAAAGCATTTTCAAATGAGTTGAAACTAAGGAAGGACTACACCTACTAGAAAAGAACAGAGTTCTATTAGTTTGAGGTTTCAGTATACCCAAAGACCAGGGACTGTATCTTTGTAAGGGCTAGGCTGGGACCCCGTATACAGAGTGTGTGCAGGTGCCATCCCTGAGCATTCAGCAGTTCAGTGGACCATAAGTGCTCCAGCTGCATAACTCACTGAGCTGTCTTGCCAGTTTCGACACTGGCTTGACTGAGCGTAATTCAAAAATGAAAAGCTCATATTCATTCCATTCTTCTGGAGCTCGTTGATAGCCTGAAGAAAGAAAAAGAGCTGTTCAAAAAAGGTATCAGTGAAATTACATTTCCTAGCTCTCAAAGGTCCTTGCACCATCTCTCATACACTCATTATATGAACCTCCCAGTTTTGAGTGGACCCAGCTCACTTCTGTGCTGTTTGATTCACTGACACTTCCTCCACTGCAGTATATCCATGCAGTTCTCTAAAGCAACACCAAGCCTTTCATGACAATCTTTTATAAACAATGCTTCCAGTTCCATGAGGAATTTATACAGAAACACAGATGCAGCAAAAGAACCCCAATACTATAAATACTTTTCAGATTCCATTTCTTCCATTAAGGATAAAGAAGGTACAAGGATAATTTACTAAAATGTGACAACTGGCAAAAGAGAATGAACAAAATTTTGCTGTGATTCACTGCAAAACTAATAACTATCTAAGAGTAAGGTTGGGTATATTTGCAGAGTTATAGTACTGAACTTTGCTACATGCATCTCCAATATTGATACTGCTCATACAAACTTCTACTTCCACTTTAAAAGGTTTCTCTGTATGTTCTCCATTCAGACTACATTCCCAGTGAATTAAGTTTTCATTTTTAAAAAAGTTAACATGCTTTCTCTTTCAGATTTGAATTACAGTAAAAATACAGTGAGATTCACTCAAGCAATATGACAAATCTGCAGCACTCCAGCAGTGCTGTAAAGCTGCTGCAACCAAATTTAGACAACAAAGTTAAGACAGGTTTATGTCTGCACTGCATCACCAAAGCAGAATATAGTAATCAGAAAGAAATCTGAATTCTAATTGCTGTAATTTACGAGTTAATGGTTCACTGCTCTAATACTTACAGAGGCAACCTCTCACCATATTTGCAAAACTCAAAAATGCTGCCAAACATCACAAGGCGCTCACAATAGCTAGCTAATAGTAATATAGAGAAAATATATACATGTTCATAAGTACTTATTCAAAAGAGTAAGTACATACTTCTTCAGGGAGATGTATTTATTTGTTTGCCTATTTAGGGCCAAGAGAAAGCGAATGATTGCATTTCATTGAAATTCAAAAGGAATGTGGTATCTCATCTCCCTTAGGGAACTGAAAACCCTCAGCCCTTTTAAGAACTTCTATTTGTCTACATGCAAGACACGAAAATCAGAGATCAAATTAAGAGCACTTAAAAAAATAAGTTCATTCAAGGCTTGATATTTTAGAACTAAGGAATACTGCAGCAATATTGTTTTAATAAATGCAAGCATTTTTCTAAAAGTTACATTCTTCAACAAATCAGAAGTTACTTACATTTAATAGCACTCCAATAGGATGTCTTCCACATATTGTATTATGGTATTTCTTCAAGTAATTGCTAAAAGATACAGGATCTAGCTGCTCTATAATGCTCATACCCTGAAAAAGAATCAATAGCAATAATTACATTACACATTGACAAGCGGGTGTTCATACATCACTCATTTATTACCACAGACCCGGAGGAAAAACTCTCTACTTTGTACCAAGGATATCAAGGGAATCTCAGCATGTAAGCTCTAGCTTGTAGTCATCTTGTTTCCATTCCTTGCCAAACTAAAAGTGCAGGAGCTCTTCCAAAGCTGTCAATAATCCACGGATCTGTGAAGTTATCTTTGCAAATATCAATGAAGCTCATGCTAAAAAAGCTCCTTGTGCAGACTAGCTGATCCCCACCATCCAAGAATGCCCTACTTCTGTAAGATTTGGTACAGCTATAACCAGACAAATTTACTAAAAGAGCAAAGCAGGAAGAAGTTGTGCCTCCATCTGCTCTCCCTGGTAACAGAGTTCAGGGCCAAGCACTTGTCTGGGACTTCTGGATGTCCAAAAACCCTAGATAAAACCATCACTATACATATGCAATTCACATGCGTAACAAGTGTAACGTATCCTGGATACATCAGGTATGCAAGGCAGTTGACCTGGGCATGGGCTAACCATTCGCTCAGAGCATAAAAGGTAGATCCAGAAAATGCCTAAAGCACTAAAGCACAACAAAAATATAAGAACCTGGAAATGGTGCTTCCACTTTACACGAGACAGTCACATGTATGTATCCTTTCCTTCATTCAAAACGGGACCCATGATCCCATGGAGTCACGCTAAGAATAGCAGCACATGTGTGGAAGGCAAAACCTTCCACATATACAAACATTTGTATTCTTATAAGCAAAAAGAATCCTACAACTCTAGATACAGCTATTCTTACCCCATCCCATAGACCAGATCACACACCATGAAAGTAGTTTAAAAACAAGTCTAAATCAATTACTGTCTCTGTTTCATCATGGGTTTGCTCTTTTGCCTGTATTAGATTCCATCCTCTTTTTTTCCTTCCTTTAAAAATTATTAATTCCCTTCACCAGGGAAATGAGCTCCAGACACTCACTAACTCAATAACACACATAGTTATGCTGCTTCTGTTGGTGAAACAGTAAGTTCTTCCTTAGAGACTAGAAAAAAATATACTTTGCATGGGAACAACTGAAGGTTGATACCAGAAAAGGAGATAATTTCTTCTCAGATTTCTGCATTTGTTTCAGCTCTTTCCCCTATTTTTGGGTGATAAAAGGAAAAGCCACAATGCAGGAAGCAGTCAGTCTGAAGTCTCCACCTCAAGAGTGAAATCTCCAGAACACTCTGCAAGGGTGTTGGCTGATCTGGCAGATATCAGCTAATTATTCAGACTGGATCACAGCTTACAATAGAGGAGCAGCAGATTCCCAGGAGTGCTAGGAGAATTACAAAACAGCAAGATAACCACTACCCTTGTGTGCTTTTAAATAGAAACAGACAAGACGAATTCATAAAAGAATAAGTTTTATGGAAAAACAAAACCAAGCTAAGATGGCCAATTGCTGGTAAGAGCTCAGTTCTTTTGGAGTCATGGAGAGGGTGTCTGAACCTCTGGCCTGTACTTGCAGCTGTTAATCACTCCAGATCTACAGAGCCTAAATAAGTGCCAAAAAAAAAAAAATGTAGCTATTTTCTAACCAGCAGTGATTACATAGATTCTATTGCATTTCCAAAGTTTCCAAATCATATCTTTGAACCATCCATTTACTTGTAGATTGTAAATGTCAATACACAGCTGAAGAAAGCAGAACTAAATTTTACTACATACTCAAGTGAATCTAAAGATGCATAAGGCACTTACTCAGACACTGAGCAGTTCACAAGAATACATTTTATCTGTTTGTAAAACCCTTTCACGACCTTTCAAAAAACGAAAATGGCTGCTCAACTGAGTGACTCGTTTTACAGTTGTAAGTCACTGGAACATACTGGGCAGAGGCATTTGAGCATTTGTTTCAAATGAATGGACATGGATTTATGAAAATGCCTAGTAAGCTTATTTCAATGCACACTTCAGCACTGCAAAACACTTACAGCTATGCAGTTCATCCCAGAAAATGCTAACAGAGTTCCATACATCACAGACTGGAAAAAATCCATAGGGATTGGTATGAAGAGATATCCTATAAGCATTGGGTTGTACTGAGCTTTTCAATCTTTTGAATTTAAAAATCATTGTAGCAGAGGAGCAAAGACTACCGAGTTTGTTTCTCAGTCTCAAATGGTGTAGAGGAACAAAGGAAACATTTTTGCCAGGTTGTGTTCTATTTTTCTAAAAAGTAGAAGTATGGAGCTAATAAATTTCATTATTCAAAACAACTCAGCTAGGCATGGCTTAGAATGGAGGTCAAATCACATAACAAAACCCAGATGATAAAAGTTTAAGCACAGTTCCACGGTTTATCACATGGTTATTATGGCAACACACAGAAATTGTATCCCTCAGTAACCCAGATACTGCTAATGCCATCTACAGTATCCTAGCACAGTGCACTCAATACAATTAAAAACTTCACATCTTTAAATATCATACCTTAACAGGATCAAGTATCTACAAGCCTGCAAAAAAACTTTAAAAAATAATAAATCTACATACATATACCCCAAAAAAACCAAAAAACCCCTCCAACAACTTGTAGGTTCATTTTATACTATATGCCAAGAATGCTTTGGCTGGTCAAGTTAAAGGTTTTATCAGTTATTCCAGCTATTTCTTCACACTTAAAGATCTAAACTAATAGCACTCTAATCGAAGCAGAAACATATTTGGTCTTAGCACTATCCAGCCCAACTATCTTTGCATGTGTGAGTCACTCAGACTAGATGACAAGTAACCACCAGGAAAATTATTGTCTGGGCACAGAGAAGAGAACAGGGACCCGGGCAGAGAGTCATGGTCTTACGTTATGCTCAGCCTAAGAAGCCTTCCCAGGCTGGAAGGTCCTGGCACACTGCAGCAGCACTGCAAAAGCCACCCGAAAAGCCATTAGTGCTGAGCATGGCTCCTGGACAACAAGTACTGGCTGCTCCTGCACAGCACTACTCAGTGCCTGCATTTTCCCCTATCAGCATTCAGGGTAACACAATCCTCCCATTGACTCAAGTGAGGCGTAAAGTATCGCACACCAAATATATGCTCATATAAAATGAGCAATCTGGCAATGACGATTGAAGTGACCAGTCTGCATTGTCTGGCTAGTCACTCAAAAATAATTACTTCTCGACAATGTCTTACAAAATACTTCCCCCACTTTTACTTCAAAAGATAGTGTGTTTCAGATTATGATATACAAACTATTGCACATCAGCTGTTCAGTTGTAACTCTCCATTTGAGGATTCTCCCCTAAGAGAGAATCCTTCTTACCACGAGGCTATTTCCTCCTTTTCCCATTACATCACAAAGTGCACTGTGGTGACAGTGGCCAGATCAACAATTACCATGGAGAAACTGATGCCTGCCCAGCAATATTTATTGCTCTGTATTTGTCTTATGCTGGAGTCTATTGGCTCTAACTTAGAATCACAGCAAGTAAAACTGCAATGTCCAAAGTGTTCAGCAGCTTTATTCACTAGGTGAGAAAATCATCATGCATCTATACGTAAAGTCCAGTCCAAATAAGGAAGAGGTCATCATCCTCCCACAGGGGCATTTCTAAGGAAATTTGATTTCATCTTACCCTAGAATACCTTCCTGCCTACAACGTGCTCAGCTGACAGCTTTCCTAGTTAGGTCCAATAAAATTAAGCCAGTTTTAATACAGTTTTGTCTCTATCTTAATGCTATTTTGTCTGTGTAGAGGCCTACTGGTTACGACAATACAAGTTTGTTTGGCACATCAAATCATATGAAAAAATTCAGTACTTATCTAAGGAAACAAGAAGTAGCCAAGCGGACATAAAATTGAACAAACTTCCAAAAACCGGAAAAATGTGACAGAGAGATCTTTGGGATATTATTAACAAGACATCTCTGAAAATCACTCAAAGCAAAAGGTCCTCCATACAGTGTCCGGAGTCATGTGTTCAGATATGGCATGATATAAACAAGCAAAAAATAACCATGGTAGACTGCTATACAGCATGTTTATTTTTCCAGTTAAATTTAAGACTGAAAAAGTATTTTCATCGTTATTAAACAGTAGACATGATTTTCCACGTTACAAAAAATGTCACTTATGTTTGGCTGAATAACTACCAAAAGAAAGAGTTGGTGCAGCAATGTATTTCCTAAAAGTAATTAAATGCCAAAGTCCAGTCTTTCTTCAAGCTTTCACCACAGAAACTAACAAGGGGAAACTGATGTTTGCTAATGCACCATAATCTTCTCTCCTGCAAAAACACTCAAAGCTGCTGATTCTGGGATTCTGTAGAAAAACACTTGTCTTGACAGAGAAGCCTCTCAACTGACTAAAAGAATTATTAAAAATGACATAAATAGAATGAAGGCAAATTATTTACTGTTACTATTCCAGTGATGAATAGTATAAAAACAAAGAGGTTAATATGGATACCCACAGCAAAAAAGCCTACAGATCTCTCCAGCAGATAGCATTTATTCCTTCAAGACAAGGAAAAAATTAACATGCCATGAATAAGAACAGTTCTCTCTTCTAACAGATTCTACAGAATTTACATAAATGATGCAAACAGTTGTAAAACAAATTTTAAGGTTACGTATTTCCAGAAGAATTACTTCTATTCTGTGCCTTAAGTACAGTCTTGAATATTAAGTTGTTGGGCCTTTTTAAAATTTAAAAAGAAATCCTTAGCTCCTACAACTGCAAAGAAAATGCAACATAATTGGCATTGGACCTTTATGTATTTAGCATTTCTTTCAGCCTTTGGCCAAACCCAAAATGAAGTATGGCCTACTGCTTTTTCCGCACCGCCTACTACAGAGTAAGGGGAAGGGAGAAGGCTACTCCCAAGGAAACAGTGGCTTTCATTTTCCTGACCAGTGCAACGCTTTCTTCCTCCAAATGGATGTTGCTGAAACCCTCTGCACAACCACAATGCTGTTTCTATATGCAGGTATCACAGCTAGCAAGCTGGAACTACCACAATTCTCCACGCATAATTTTTATTGCTTTCCAAATATGTAAGAGGGTATGTAGACAGAAATAACGTTACATTAAGGCATTTTAGGTAGGTGAACATGCACTTAGTCTCATTAATTATGCTTGCTAGTTTATACCCACAACATAATTGTGTGCAGTCAGTAGAAGGGAGGATACTAGCTAAAACCAACAGCTAAATTCTTATTGTGGTAAACAAAGGAAAATTATACATTCAATAAAATAGCTGATCTATAATATTGTGTCAGAGAAACTTCTCAAGTGTTCATAGAAATCGAATGTACAGGAGAAATCTGTTAGTTAGTTCCACCAAATCTGAAAACTTACCATTTTATCTAGGTGCTCAATGGATCTATAAATTTCTCCTTGGGATTCATCATAGTAACTGTAACGGAACCTCTGACCTTGAAACAAAAATCATGTATAAAATAAAAAAGGGAAAAATTGTAGCTAAAACACTCCCTAATACTTACTAAATATCTGAAAGTATAATACTTGCAAAGTAGTAATCTTCATTTATTTTTATACTTTTTAGCTCCATTGAGAAAATTCTAGGGCAATCATGAAGTAGCAGCCCAGAAGCAAAGTAAAAAAAACACACGATGGGTGGCTATATTCCTGAAGAAAAATCTGCTAAGTAGAACTGACACTGAAGTATCACTAATTGCCTGTTATTGCCTTGGAATCCAATTCTATAAATTAAGAAGTAAAGCAACATTTCATTTCGCTATCCCTCTTGACAAAGTCAACCATGGAGTCAGGCTACTTCTGCTTGCGCAACAATAACCACAGTAAATGAAGGTTAAAAGAAAAAATTCATGATAATTCAATGAGCAGTTCTAGATCGATCATTAGCCACAACAGGACCAGATCATTCTTACATATACTTCCACCTACTCCACAATTCAAAGACGAGTAAAACATGCACTTAATTAAGTTGACCAAAGATGACAATGGAAAAAAAGGAAGGTCTGTTGTGTAACATATATTTCTGAAGCAGTCCCTTTTCCAGCTACTATCACACTTAAAAGAAAACTAAAATGATAAAGCAGGACAGAAGTCAAGGCTTCTGGAGTTTTTATAGCTCTGCCACCAAGATGAACTGGGGTGAATTGGCATAAATAATCCACCTGCTATCTTACCCAGCAGCAAAACACACAAAACTTATTTCTGTCAGAGGAATGTCGCCATGCTCTGTGAATTTTTAGCTAATTTGTTTTGAAAGTTGTTTTGAGGTGCTTAAATGACGAGTAAAAAGAGCAAGCAACTTCACACAATTATTACATTGCAACAGTAAAGAGATGTATACAAACCCACACACCTTCAGCATTTATTTCCTCCCCTACACTGAAAACACATTACCATATCAATATTTTTATCCAATTATTCCAGATTTAAAAGTCTTTTTTAACTTTAAAAAGGCACTTAAGTTGCAAAAATACATTTTTTGTAGAAGTTAAATGTTCAATGTTTAATAAAATATATTATTTAAAAATAGCTACAAAATATTCAATATACTCTTATAATGAGATATGAAACTTACCCCAATGGCAAAAGTCAGAAGAAACCACAAAGAGGTTACTAGGATCAGCTAGGTATTTACTGAAGAGTTTTCCAAATTCCTGCTCTTTTGACTCACTCAGTGCTCCGACCAACACAGGAATAATAGTAAACTCATCCTTATGGCTTATAAGCAAAAGAAAAAAGGTTGTAATTCAAGTAACATCTGAAGATTTTTTAGGGCTTGCTAACTGAAACTGCAAAATGTTTAAAAGGTTGCTATTGATTTGAGGATAGTAATTTGCTAAGGTCATACTAGGATGTTGTTTTAGAACCTCAAAGTACTTCAACTTCAGAAAACACACACCCTCAAAATCAGTATTTCTCCCTGCTGCAAAGTGAAAACACCAGGCAAACCAAAAGAAAAGACACAGTGAAATCAGCAATGAAGAATTAAATCCTCCCTGTACAGATGCTGTACATTGGGTAATTCCCCACAGTACATAAAACGTATATGAAAATGCTCAACATAGTACCAATGTATATATTGATACTCTAGGGAAAATTCAAAACACAAAGCAAGTAAATAAAAAATGGGAGGGATGGGGCACGTGTTAGGGAAGAATCCCCAACACAGACCGACATTTTTTCCTTCAAGATGACAATTTTTATTTAAAGTAAACATCTGAAAAAGCAGCTATAAACACATCCCTGATTTTAAAATTA
Source organism: Vireo altiloquus (assembly GCA_013396875.1). Classification (NCBI taxonomy): domain Eukaryota; kingdom Metazoa; phylum Chordata; class Aves; order Passeriformes; family Vireonidae; genus Vireo; species Vireo altiloquus. The sequence goes on from VZRF01003188.1 coordinate 108,169, forward strand.
GTATTAAGGCTCCAAACAAACTTAAAATCCCACAGAAAACTATCTGAACTTCTTTCAGAGCTGCCATACAAAAGTGGGAAAAAAAATCAGCTATTGAGAAAAGTCAATGAAAGCGTGTCTAATATTAACTCTATTAAGTCAACCTGTTTATAAGAGGTGTTATAACTTCATTATTCGGGTGTTTGCTCTGCTCACAGTTTCAATTACAGCAGCTTATCCTAGTCTCTGATCCTCTCCTTACCAAAATTTTTATTGGGGGATGGGGGATACGAGCATTATATACACTATAAGGTCTTCTAGGCCATAAAATGTAACATTATTTCCTACTGCACTTCACAGCAGGTCAAACATTTAATGCACATAATGTTCATTCTTATAGAAGTAATTAGCCCTAGTACCTTTCCATGGCTTTAGCAGTATAAGGCAAATGCATTTCAATACTGTGTTCATCTTCGTCTGTTTGTAGGGACATACGCTCAAACATTCCAGTCTTCCACAATTCTCCATAAACTGAAATGAATGAAAGACCAGTTTTCACTACTTTTTTTTGCTTATTTTTGAAAACCACTACAAGTGCAAAAAGCAAGCTACAGTGTATCTTTATTAGAACACATCCACTATAAAAAATTACTTGCCTCCAAGGGCTATCATCATAAACCACTTGTTTCTAAATAAATTCAGGATTAAAACTATGTTCAAGTCATTAAAATATAAACATAACTGATTCAGTTTACAAAATAAGTGTGTTAAATTAGTGACCTTATTAGTATATTGAAAAATATTTTCAGTTATGATACAAAATTTATTACACAAATAAAACACATTTGAAAATAAACATGCATTTGCCCAGTCAATGAATTTTTATCTCCATAAATTGCCCATTATTTTCTTTTTTAAAAATAAAAATTCATCAACTGAGCCATTGCTAGATGTGCTACTATTTAATAGAATTTACTATTGACTGAATCATGAAATCAAGAGACAGCCACAAGTGATTAAGTAATCAACATTTGTAAGTTATCTTTTCTACTCTCAAGTGTCCTTGAGAGTATGCAGAGCCATCTCTACATTTTGAAAATTCCCCAATGGATGAAGAATTTGATGTAGGGCTGTGCCCCTTTCTCAACTCCATAAAGGAGTTCTACAGAAAGCAAAACGCTTCTTATCTAAGGAAGCTCCAGCAGGCACTATGTAGAAAGCCTGGATTAGCATGCTTAATCACAGTTAAAATGAAATACAACACATCTGCACTAATTAGCACTTCTGAAAAAGATACTGTATCACTTAGGTATACCTCAAAATACATAACATTCAAAATATCAAGTTTATCCTCATTGCACTTAGTTCAAAAGACTGGTATTTCATGGACTAACGGTTTTTAAGTCTGAAGTTAAAAAGCCACATGCAATAATGCATCCAAATAAAAGCAATTTCTTGTTTCTCTGTTATTCCTCTATCAGAAATCAAATTCAAACTAACTAAAGAACCTTTCTTTCTGGCAAGAATACTTCACAGGAAAACAGAGAAGGTGTTTAGTGAGCTGTTATTTGATGTAACACTTTTTTAGTTTTAAAATCCTGAGGTACACACTCAAAATGGAAAAGATAAGCAAAAATTTAGAATTCTTTATTTGCCAGAAGGAAGAGAGACATTATGGTTATAATGCCACCACGTCTGAAACAATCAGGATTTTTCAGAAGTTAGGTTTTTTTTGTTGCATTAAAACCAGATTTGCACTTGTATGCCACTTACAGCAATCAACTGCCCAACAAGAAGAAAGTCCTCAGCACCATAGTACCACAGTCAATACTCAAGCCTCAGTTAAGTCCAAGCTTTACAACACACTTACTCTTTTGGTCAATTCGAAGATCATACAGAGGTGTTCTGTAAATGTCCACACTGGAAAGTGCACATCGGGAGAGGGGCACGTGATGGGAAGGCCCAAGAATGAAAATTTTTCGGCTACAACAATTAACACAGAAGGCCACAATTTAGACAACTGCAATTGAACAGCAACTTGGCTTAGAGTAACAAGTTTAATAAAAAAGCACAAAGTAATACTTTCTCATGGCTACAATAGTTTTACTCTGCTGTTAGTAAGACCACAGATGGCCCAACCTTGCTTGGTATCCCAGAAATTATAATGAGTTCAGTTCAATAATGCTTCCTCTACCCTGAAATCTCTTCAGCAGGTTATTTATCAGAGGGCACTCATCAGCTATAAATTTGTCTGACTGCACTCATTTGGAGGCTGAATGATGTGTTACAGCTGCTTAGAACAGATTTTTGAATTCTCTCCTTGAATCAACACAACCTTTGGCTACGCACCACCTTCAATAAATACAGGATAAAATAATGATTATGGGTTTATCATTTATTCAGAGTTTTTCACCTATTTACTTGATTAGCCTCTCTTAGGTTTTACTAAATTAAAATTTAAGTCCTTCTCAAATGCTGGGTTTATTGTTATATGTTACGGTTTTTTTTGTTGTTGCATCAACAACAGGAACTTGGACCTGCACATTCATAGCTTTAGCTGATACTGCAACCTTTTACACGTCATCATGATGTTATTTCATCAAGTCCTCAGTTCCTGGTTCTTGATTAGATGTTAAGGGTCTCCTGCCACAGGACTTACAAGAAAAAAGAAAAAAAATATAGGCAATTCAGCTTTTCAGTTCAGGTTCACATCACCTTGTTTCTGGCTCTGAATTAAAGGGGTGGGAGACATGTAAGAGGTTTTTTTTAATCCCTTACACAGGGAGTGCTATAACAAGGTATACTGAAACACAAACTTTTTGCAAAGCTAATAAAAACAAATATCCAAACATGCAACAGTTTAGCTCAAAGATGAATTCTAAACATCCCATGCAGTAAAATAGCAAATGGTCCAGCAAGTTCAACTAACTCCTTATCAGGGAACCTAGAGAATGCAGGTTGTTCAGGAAATTTTAGAGAAATTAGGTATGTCATACCAAGAGCTAGTTTCACATTATTTGCAATAGTTTAGAAAGAACTAAAACCATTGTCTTTGAAGAGTATTACAGCATGTTATCTTATGAACAACTGTTAAGCCTAGACAGTTTATATTTAGCATTGCAAAATACATATTTTGAGTAAATACTGGAGATGTTTAAAATTTCTGTCATTTAAAAAAAAAATGTTGCAGTCAGCAGAACATAACAAGAATTATATTCCTTTATCCAAAAAAAACTAGATTCATATTTTTAGAGGCAGGCACAGACTACAACAGCATGTTGGGTGTTTTTAAATTTTTCTTTTTTTTACACTTGTTAGAAACATAAGTCCATTTAAAATTATTGGAACAATTAACTTTCACTGACTTTACATATTATATAAACACACTGGTCACTTTCTCCACAGCAGAAGAGAACCCTGGCAGTATTCAGTTCATAATCCTGCACTTAAAAACCAATGCAGAATCATGGTCATGTATTTAAATAGACTTAAAAAACCAAACAAAACCTCACCGCAATAAAAAACATAAAAAAAAAACAAAAAAAAAAAAAAAAAACAAAACAAAACAACACAAAAACAAAAAAACCACACAAACCAATAAAACCAGCTTGGGCTTTTATAAAAGCAGTGGAACATCAGCAATAATCTGTAAAAAGAACATCTTTAATCCCCTCCTCATAAAAAATTAGTTACAAATAATTTTAACAGTGTTACATTTTTCCCCCCTTTTGTAACATCCAATTTGCATATTTATGATGTTCAAACAGAAGCAATGCATAGAATGTCAAAAAGAATACAAAATTAAAGTTTCAGTACTTCAAGCTGTAAGAATGTAACAAGAACATTCCACTATCAGCTCATTGCAATGCCAGGGCCCTTGGCTTTGTAAAGAAAGCTGTAATACTCACGTGATATTGGGATCCACTTGTTTGTAAGCATGGGCTGCACAAGATCCACAATAGGTATATCCTGCATGGCTGTAAATCAAAGTGTACAAAATGTTAAGATGTTAAACACTGCTTAACATCTTAAATATGTTGATATTAAATATTAATCTCTTAAATTTATTATTTGTCCCCAGAGAGCCATTGTAAGAGTGATCCAAAAATCGACTCCTGATAGAGCAGGCAAGCACAGCTGCGGCACTGGTCACACAAGATGCGTATTTGTTGAAGAACTGGCAGCGACCATTTACTGACCAGTTAAAAAAGTGATCAGTGACCACTGAACAGGCAGGAAAGCTCCAGATCAAAGGACCTTCCCTTATTTGTAAAGGATGCATGCAGACTGCACAACCACCTGTTATGAGGAGCTCAGGATAATGCTAACAGTGCAGCCATCGAACAAGAGAGTGGAAAACTGGCAAAGGACTGGAGAAAGCTTTTCTAACCACACTCCAGTAACTGAATATAATGACAGTACAGAAGGCTTGGCAAAGAGAGAACTACATGTCATAGCAGATAAAGAGAGAATAAAAATGCTCTGTCATTTAAGAATATCTCAGTGACAGAATGAACATGCACATGGAAAGGAGTGGAAGGCATCATGCTAGCTTTTACTGCAGAGAATGAACTACATGCTTCACCATCATTTCCTTTCTCGACCTCTGTACCTGTGTGTGCTCCAAACCAATTTATAATCATTTTGACTAGTTGTTTCAAATACTACCTTCAAATCTGAAGACCCACTCTCTTCAAGAGTGAATTAAAACAGGTGAAAATTCACTTTACACCACTAAAAGCATTAATTTCAGAGAACATTTGGTCCCAGAGTCCTGGGTCAAGAGGTAGAAAAGGGGTCCTGGTCACTCATCAGTATGCCCACGCCACAGCTTTACACAATGACACTGAAAATGATGCATGCTGCAAGCCCTGAGATATACAGGATGCTTGAAGATACAAGTTCCCATTGACAGCATTGAAGGGTTTTATATGTATTTATATTTATGTATGCTCACATACATCTGTATTCATCCATAGACTGATCCCTGGAGCAAGTTACCTTCAAAATGACCTTCAACATCACTTACACCCACTCATTCTAAAGAGCTCAGAAAGGTACTAACATACATGCTAAGGGGAGGAACAGGAGACCGAGACCTCACGAATGGGCAAGGCATGTTATTAGACAATGTCAAAAGAGCCTGCTTTAGTGTTCCCACTGCTACAGGCTTCTTCCATCTTCCACAAAAATATTAGACATATCCCACTTCACAGACAGCAAAAGAAGGGCACAGTTAACAAAAAATGTGGTGAGATCACAGGAAGACCTCCAGCAATTCTGAAAAAAGAACCAGACTACATAATCTGCAGCTGAAAGGTCTCTTTCCTGACATTCCTACAAGAAAGACTAAGGCAGATGTGGGACAATTTCTTCTGCACAGTCAATACTATTATGCAATACTTCAAACATTATGACAATGCTATGTTAGCACAGGAAAAACATATTTAAGGTGCTTTTTCTAGTGTTTCCTTCCAAATCATAATTACTTGGAATGACCAACATACTTTTGTCATTACATGTCTCAGCTATCTTCAGGAAACTGAATTCTCCCTAAATAGCTCAGATGATCCCTATTTCAGCTGTGGACAAATAGTTCAAATAAAACCAAAGTAAAATAACAAAAGTAAACCATTTTGGATAGTTGAATAGTGTTTAACTATTTTTTGTTTTTATGTTTTGCTAAATTTTATTTAGGGGGTGGGAGAGATGCAGGAGTTTGGCTTATTTTGTTTTCGGGTTGGTTTTTCTTCTGTTATTGGAGGAGTTTTGTTGTTTTCTTCATTAATATAAGAAATGATCCATCTTACTGGATCACAAACAAATATAACGTGTGCAGTCCATCAGCAAAAGGAAGCTAATCATATACTCAAACGTGCACAGATTTCTGCCATTCTATGCTAAATCCAAAATACTTATTTAGAAACCACACAACACTTCTTTCAGCTAAATATTAGATTTACCAGTTATCAAAATCACTCAAAAAAAGAAGAGCATTTAACCAATCAAGTATTAGATATACTGAACTTCTGTTTCAGACTTACGGTGCAATAATGGCTCTTGCAGGCCTTTTCGTGGACTGTACTTGAGAAAGCCAACCCTCTAGCTGTGCATTCAGCTGGGGTCCTGTGAAGAAACACGGAAATACTGAAGCCATAAAATAACCTAGTACATCTCAAGAACTTACAAATAAAGTTCAAAAGTCCAGCAGATTTAAAAGTCATCTTAAACATTAAAGGCTTTAATGGCATAAAAGGGTTAACCCTTAAACACTAAGGGTTTAAATGTAAAAACAAACAGAAAGAAACAGCCCCCCAAAAAACCCAACGCAACAACAAAAAGAAACCCCAACCATGTAATGTTGAAGGTTACAGGAGGAAAGTTACAACCTCCTCGTCTAGGAAGCTCATTTACTGCACATCCAAACACACATTTATTGTTTCTTTCTCTGTGGGGACTAATGAACACACCACTTCACCATTAGAAAGGATGGCTGCTAATTTCAAAAGAATCACTAGCAGATGATTGTTTCCTCTCGTAACCATATGTGCAGAATTCAGAAGTAAAATGTTATGATCTTTATCAACAGAGCCCAAAATTAGAAGATGACACAATACAAAGGCCTGACATTTATATGATAGCCAATGGCTATGGTAATAAATCCTTTATTAAGCAAGTACAAGAGCACAATACTAAACACACTGGAACCTGCAAAATCTGTAAATGCACAAGAAAAAGCTAAAAGTGATAAGACATTATGCTTATTCTTACACCTTAACAACTTCTGATCAATCAACTGCACAAACACCTTGTCAACATTAACTGTGATAACCGACCAATTCTTAATTTAAATTCAGAATTTTTTTAAACTAAGGTCTGTACCTCAATAAGTAGCAAATACTCTTATTAATTCAATCACCTGACAGATGATAAAAAAGCCTTCTAGAAATACAACATTAGAAAAACCAAAACCAAACACACACGCTGATTATTTCTGTTGTTAAGCTATCCTTCAGGATGCAAGTCTGGCAAATACAGCATAACATTCTTTCATATTAAAGAACACTAAACAAGCTTTCAAGTAAAACTCATTCAGCTGCTATTGTTACAAGTAACATACCATTAACAAAGAAAATAGATGCACTTTTTTCAGTTGATACTACACCTTTAACAGAACTCTATGCCAGCAGAGTTTATCTGTAAAATATGATGCAGCAAGCTACTTTTCTTCTTCCATGCACGTTGCAGATTTTTGTATCTTTCCCATGCAGGTGCTGAACTACCAACTGCCAATGTAAGTCAAAACCAAATTAAGTATCTGAAGCCATTTCACAGATATACTCCAAACAGCCCTGACAAGGGCTGACAGCTCTCCAAAAGGCTGACAAGAACCACAGAGAACGAGAGAAAAGATGCCAACTTTTGCAGAATCCGATCAGTCCCTGACCAGGGATAGCCAAAAAACTTTCCCTAGAAAACCCAAGGGTGAAGGGTAGAGGTGTTGAAGACACCAGTTTTTATACAAAACTTAAATCCACGTGTGTCTTGAAAAAGGACAACTTCTGTAGTTGTGAAGAGCCCTACCTTCTTACATGAAGAAAGTGACCAAGTGCAGCCCCGTTTTCCTACGCCTTCAATTACACCCTGAAAGCCTTAGTTACTGTCTACAACCCTAACAAAGTGAAAGAATGACACAGATCAGCTGCTGTCACTCATGTAATACAGTGACTTTGTGAAATGATGAAATTGTTATAAAAATACCTCCACATACCAATTTTGTTCTGCTGCTTCTGTTGCCTGGAGAAATTACAAGCAGATGACAAGCAATGGAGATAAGGATAATGACATCTTAGAAAATGGTGGCTGTTGGGGAAGCTAAGTAAAAATGAATGGGTCTCTATTTCCATCCTCCTTCTAAGCTGCTAGGAGACTAACAAAACAGTACTCTTTTACAGTATTACCACTTTTATTTGCTATACCCTTGAGTGAAGAAACAAATCACCTAAAAAAATTTTTACTTATTTATTCTCCCAAAATATGTAGAAAGATAAAATACTGTCTGAATGCAGCTATTTAGGAGGACACTTTTTTTCCCCCCAACACTGACTCCCCAGACTTAAACATTACTTTGCCCCACCTGACCCCTTCTCCTCAAAGAAGATCCATAGGCAGCACAACTGCAAAAGGGCTGAAATTTGTTAAGCAAAGGGAAACTCTTCCCCAGCAAGGCACTGTGCTTAGCCTTCCTCCATCCCTTCTTTAGCAAGGATTGTTCACTAAGCAGGTGGTTAAGGCGATTTATCTTCGGTTGAGATAAATCAGGTAACCTGCTGAACAGTTTAAAGACAAAGGTCAAAAATTCCAGTAATATCATAAAATTTCATGATTGGTCAAATCTGACCAGAACTTCCTGATCTTACACTGTAGTAGCAGGGAGAGATGCCCAGGTTTGTTTAGCCTGCTATTACAGGCACACACTCTAACAAAGTAACATTTTCTTCCTGGAGGTAGTAAAACAACAGATCTGTATGACCCAAGGGATGAAATTTCTGTCAGTGTTTACTTAAGGACCGAGTAATACATGTGCTTTCAGATTTTTTCCCTTTAATGCCAAATACAAGATGCCTGTTTAAATAATTAATTTTGATCTAATGTAAACTTTTACTTCAACTTATTCTTATCTGCATTATTTTAATAAAACATACAATCAAATTTCTCTCTCCAGAGGACTAATAGAGAGAGAATGGAGAGTACAATATAGCCATGATCTTTTAGCCAAAGGAAAAAAAAAAACCAAAACAAACAGCACCCAAATGAATTGACAGAAGTACAGCCTACCTGCAGCTTCTTATGCTTACAAATACTTTAAGGGGGATACTCTGGAACTGTAATTTTCTTGTTACCAAATTAGCACCAACTTTTGCTTCAAGTGTTCAGTGAAGTTTTTCTCCCAATTTCTCAAACATGAGGATGCTTAAGGCTAAAGTCAAAATATTTGAATTATTATACAAAATATAAATAAACCCACACTATCACAGTAGCTATGCTCTGCCATATGGAATTGTATTATAGTAGATGAGTAACTTCTTCATAAAGTGTTCTGTAAGTATGTTTTGTTCGTATTTAAATGAAGCTTAACTGGAAAAACAGTCATCAAGACAACTCCAGTCAACATGTATCTCCTTGGCTGACCAGCATGGACAGTGAACAGCACTGCCACCCATGTATCCTCTTGTTTTGGTGGGATGTAGAATAGGTCCCACCTCTTTGAGCCTCAGGCAGACAGTTCATCTTGAGAAAGCTGGCAGGATAAGAGCAAAACAGGTTTTAAGGCTAATGCAGACAGAAGGGCAGAAAACCTTATGGATACAATTTCTGGATGCAACAATCAATATACTTTAGTATTAATACTGTAAGATCAGACCTTTTATTGATCCAAAGAAGGTTAAGCAGCAAAATACGAGCTTCACTGAAGTACATAACTTTAAGACCTACATTTCAATCCTATGAAGTCAGGTATCAACATAAGTGTGTAACTAAAGATTTCTGACATTATCTGTGGATATTTCACATCCTGTTTTGTTTTGAAATCCAGTAGAAGTTATGCCAAGGTTTAAAATAATTGCAAGCACAGACCAAGTCTACACAAGGCAAATTTATGGATACAAATACAAGCAGCATTTATTCAATTATCTTGCCTAAAAGGATAACTTATTTTAACAATCAACATTATCCCATCAGAAAGCTCTAGAGTAAGTAAGAAAGAATCCTTCCACATTATTTGCATGCTATTGTTACCCAGGGAATAATAACAGAACATCATCTGGTAGTGACTCAGTCATGTTCATCACCCCAATTTACAGCTGTCATGGTCCACACTTTTTGGGTAAGCCAAACCAGCACATTCTTTCCACAGCCAACCTCACCTTGTCGGAAGTGTTTGTACGTCAAGCATCAACACAATGTAATGGTATTTTGCTCCTTTTCTTCCACCATTACACATACAAAACGTACTTTTTCAGATTGGTAGGGAAGGCTCAGTGTTTGCTGAGACTCCTCAATTTCAGTGAGTGCTTTTTTTACTGGAAGAGCATAAATTTCAACAAAATTTAGAGCAGCACCTTCTTTGAGTCTTCCTCCTTTTAACGACCTTTTCCCATTGATGAAAAAGTCTACATCTTAAAAATGCTTCTAAAATATTCCAACATGTGTGAGAAGTGAATAAGTCTTTACTCTCATAGAGTGTTAGACAAATCAAAGTAATAGTGAAACCCTGGGGGTTGGCATACAGTAAGTTTAGTAACTGGAACTAAAGAAACTCCTCCATAATTCTGAAGGTGACTCTGAAACAAACTGTTGGGCAAACTTTAACCTGAAACATGACAGAGAACTAACTAATGGTTAAAACTGCAGAAAGTGTAAAGATTTTTCAATAAACACAAACACCACTTAAAAAAAAAATCTGTTTCTCAATGCAACAAAAGCCAAATTGTTTAACAAAGAACAACTTTTAGCTATGCAAAGACTAGGATTTGCCAGGAATAGAAGGTGATTTCCAACAACTCATGTTGATGGGTACGTTCTTCACTGCTAGCATATACTCTCCTCCAAAATAGATAAAATTGTGAAATCAGACTACAAGCAATGCAGAAATTTACCTATGCAAAACAAGAACCAGGGAAAAAATTAGGACGCAAATAGAGATTACACCAATGCCACATAAATTCCTCTTTATACACAGTGCAAGATGGAAATAAAATCGCAAGTAGTGCTTGAATGGGGAAAAATAAAACTGAAGCCACAACAGAAACATTAAAACAGATATCAAAATCTGCTTTGGTGGCAGTTCTTACTTGCATGCCCCAGTTCTCCAGTATTCCACTAGTTCCTGATTTCCCTTTACTGAGAGTTGGCAGGAAATTAAAAAAAAAAAAAAAATTAAACTACAACACTACTCATTAAGAATATCAACCAACATGTAGCTACCTAGCTTCATAAAAAACCTTAGTACTCAGGTCATTCAGAGATCCAAACAAATGACCTTCTATTCCATACCTCTGAGAATGATTTTGGCTATAATACACACTAAATGAAAATTAAATTCGTGAAAGTATTCCCTAAGTGATACTCACAGGCCTACTTTAATGATACCAGAACTGCACCAAATGTAAAGCTCTTTTTCAATTCTAATTGTACAGTGGAAGTTGAATCTACATTCTTTTCTTGAAGTATTTTGATTTTGACTCTACTTAAGTGATTCAGCAAGAAATAATAGCCTAGAAATTGTTTTTCAAATTATTCCAGTACACTTTTTCAGTATACAATGCTAAACAATACAGTCTGCATATTAATGCTGTGTTCCATGTTTAATTCATAAAAGAGTCAGTAATGACACATCCAGTTTCCCCATAAAAAGCCTAGAAAAGATAAACTACCAAAGGGAGAGAGATATTACATTTGGTATTTAACATTGCAAAGCAAATACTTGATGAATTTGTAAGACACTATGATTAGTTGTTCACAGATTGCAAGGTAAGAAGTTAACAGCTGTATTTGTAATGCTTCAGCTAATGTCACAACATTAAGATTTCATGATCAGTACATTAATTATCCTGCTACTGCAGAAAGCTCCATTCACTACAAGAGATCATGGAATTATTCAAGCCAGAAAAGACCTTTAAGATCATAGAGTCCAACCATAAACCTAACACTGCCAAGTCCACCACTATAAACCATGCCTCATTTCAGTGACCCCACATGCTTTTTCCATGTTTTCCTGGATCTATTTGTCTATGACCATCTACAAACAACAGGATGATTCACTACTTGTACATTACATTTATGAACGAGCTGTGATGAGTTATTCCAGTTTTGGGGAGTATGGCAGGATTCTTGGCACACCACAGTAAACAACTTCCATGGACTCTTTTATGACACAGAGCATCTTCCTCAACCCCTCATCTGCATTACCTAATCTAAATCACACAGAGTCACACATGTGATTCCCTTCTGACCACTTCAGCTGCTGCAGAAGCCCATATTCAACACACTACAGGGAAGAGTTTCTGCCCTAAGTTAAGGTGGGATACAGCCACGCAGGTCAGTGAACCCAGCAGCAGCATCTGCCCTCAGAAACTGTGGCCAGCAGGCCTGGTGAATGGATTACACATATTCAGCAACATCACGGCAAAGCAGAAACAGCTGTAACTGATGTACACACTTTCTCTAATGCTGATGAGAAGTTCCAGCTCATGCCAACAAGCATATAAATGCCGTTGGGATTATAGCACTATTCGTTAAAACAAACAGTCATTCTCACATCACTCTTCAGGGCCCCCAAGCCCGAAGGCACAAATGAGAACAGTTTTACTATCTCAGAATCACACTGCTATTGCACCTACCTCACAGAGCTACTAACAGAGTTAGTGGATTTTGGCATCAGAAAAAACAGAATTTGGTAGAAAGGCAGTAAAAAGCATTAATGCCAATCTTACTGGGGATTACAGAGGAATAGAAGGGGCGGCAAACATGCAAAAATAGTGGCCAACTTTGAGGGAAATGCAACTTCTAAACTGAACATTCATGGCACACAATTGCCTTTTCATTTATTTTCTGATCTGCTGAAGTTCTTCAAAGCATCATACTTTCCAGCTGATCTACACACCATCATGCAGACTTTCGCCCAAAAAATAAGGTTGAAATATCCCTGGCTGTACGACAGGCAGTTATTCCACAGTTCTGGCATTTCTTGTCCAAACAAGTTAGAAGTGTAATCCTTACAAATGGTAGCAACAAGATGTCAGTGCCTACCTCCTTTGGGGTTCTTTTGCTGACAAGCTAGGGCAACAGAAAACTCTGAACACAAGCGTACCATTAGGTTTAAAGTCTCTTCAGATATTTACTGGCCATTTACTTGGCTCATCATAAAAAAAGAGCTTTGAAGACACTAAGTGCAATGGTGTTTCAAGTCCACACAGCAATTACTCTGCCAACTCACATTTGCATTAATAAGCTTATGGAAATTAAGGTTCTCCTAGTTCAAACAAGCTGGCACAGGCTAACAGCACACCTCTGGCTACTACGGTTTGGTCAGGGAAAACAGAGAAATAAGCCCTAATTAATAGAACAACAAACTTGTCTTGCAGGACAAGTTTCACATGTCGTATTGTTATTCACACACATTCCCAATTTGATTTTACTCCTGTGACCTGGAAGAGCCTACTAAAAACCTTCACTTTTTACCTGTATCACCATGCCACTGACTGGGGAAAAGCTGAAACAAGAACTCTTATCACACACTTTATTAAAGAGCGCTACAGTATTCAGCTAGCGCTTCCAGGAGCCAGATGAGGAAGGCCAGCTGCCAGCCAATAAGCCATGTTCAGCACCCTAATGTGTGACATCCCAATTGTCATGGCATGCTACAGAAGGAAAAAAAGATGCACAAGTCTAATGTTTATTTCCATTTCAGGAGCATATGGATTGATTTCCCACAGCAGTAACTGCCCAGCACTTACTAAATCTACTCACATCAAAGAATAAACACACCCTATCCTGCATACAGTCCATGCTCAGGACAGCACCTAATTTCCATTATATTTCATCTGCTCCTTCTGTATCTAGGAATGTGTCTGCCTGCATTCAAGACACTCAAAATTATGCCATTTTTGTTTCAAGTTGTCCTTAATCTTCCTCTTCCCCCTGCTGGTTAAAAATCAATTTCTCAAGAGTTCTGGATACTAGGTGGTTGAATTAACACAGCAGGACTGGGACTTTCTTCCAAAAATAAATGTGAGTGTACTCTTTTTCACCACACAACAGTGATATTTTCTTTTTTTTTTTACAATGTACATAGCAGCAGTGAAACAGGGTGATATCTTTATTTACATTGTACGCTTTTTTCAGTGGCCAGCATGCACCAGGCTACTAGTCTACAAAAGCAATGGCATGTCATATACCATTAACTTTTTTTAAAAGCAGACATGTAGATTAAGGTCTGCAAGTAAAGAACGGGGTTGTTTAGACCATTAGCCTACTATCAGCATGGGCACTGTTTCAGTTTGGAAGCTCGATTGCAAAGCTTCCCATACTCAGTGATGCTGCTAAGTAGGAGGAGGAACAACTGACCAGACTTCACTGTTCTGTTTGCTGCCAATCAAATGCTCCAGAGATACAGCTGAAGTTCATTTAAGATGCTGCATTGACTGATGTGGAACGAACATTAACTTCCCCACACCAAGAATTCTAGAGGAAAAGAGATGACAACTGTTTCGGTTAAAATTTTCATACTGAACTCAGGTGCCAAAACTTCTTAAATAACTTAATGTTTAGATTTTTTTTTTTGTTACAACAGCACACAATGAAGAACACATGGGAAGTTAAATGCTAACATCATGGTGAAATCCATCTTCCACTTCTTGCCCCCTTCTCAGCTCTACTGAGTAGGAAGCAGTGAGCTTTCGTTCTCCCTGGGACCTAACTTACCCTCTAATACAAAGTTGTTTACTTAGATACAACGTTCTAACATGTGAACATGCCTGGATGTGCCTAATTGCACAGCCAGTCTCACCTGCTCTGCAGCATTCATTAGCATCATGCAAGCAGGTGGCGCATTCATACTAGAATGCAGTGCATGTTTATGTTTTCCAGGGCAGACCCTAAGCAGTGCAGATCCCATGGCAGGAGAAAATAATGGAGCAATGGTCTACTTTCAGCTGAAGCAATTGCTGTCCCATAGGAATGAGCAGTCTCAAAAGACAAGAAGTGGTACTTCTTCTAAACCCTCTTACATGCATTGCACTGACTGTCCATGAAGAGTAGCACCTCCCTCTCGGTTGTGGCTTTACCTCTGATATTACTTCTACTCCTTGGAGTGCAGAGGAGACTGCTAACCCAGTTTAAGAATATCCTCTGACCACAAAAGCTGGACTGCAGTATGGATCCATCCTTTGTCTTCTTCCCCCTCAGCTGGCTGTGGCCCTTCTTTCCCAGAGCTGACTTCCAGAGCCACATTTTAGAGACTTTTTTTTTAAATAGCAATGGGTGCTTCACTTTTGCAGTAAATCCCCTCCCAAGTCCAGGATGCCATGCATCATCCTGAATGGTGTGTTGATGTTTCAGCCCTAGGTACTAGGCACCTCGAGATAAACTGCCACTTAAAAACCTTATCCTCAACCTCTTTAAAAAGGCTTTCAGATGTAATGATTTTGAACATATCTGTCAAAAATTACATTTCTCATTACTCTTTCAGATGGGTCATCTTAACTACAGAGCAGGATGAGAGTAGCCAGGGCATTCACTCATCCTATGTAATCCAACTCAGCTCTGTAGAAAGAGAGCAGTTTGGAGGAAACAGGAAGCTTAAATGCTAACCAGTTTATATATAACACAGCAAATCGCTTCTGGGCCGAGACAGTAGCGCGAAGAACGAAGAAGGTAGGAGGACTTGAAAAGAAAATCCCCAGAGAACCATGGGAACACACTGAAGAACTATCACAATTCAAAATAATCCCTGCCTCAGCTCCAGCCTTGAAGCTATGCAGGCTGAAAACACATGGTAAAATCCACTTTATTCAAGCAGTACAATTGAGGAGCCTGTATTACAAGTTTGATGTAGCAGCTGACATATGAGTCTGGCCTGAAATACAGGAAGATTTTAAGTCTATGACAAACAAATAGCCTCTTGGTCTCCATTTGTTTTCTCTCAAGTTTTGATGGACCTTCCTAAATGGCACACAAAAATTAGCTTTTCAGCAACAAATAATAGGTAGTCCTTGCTGAACAAGTACAATTCCTGCTCTCACATTCTCTTACACTGTTCCCAGTGTAAACTGCAGAAGAGAGTTCCATATCAAGACACATAATACTCTTTGCTCATTTAAGGAAAAATATATTTCCAAAATCCCCAGCTTATGCAACATCAACCACTCACCCCCATTGTAACAATTTAACTTGTCAAAAGTACAGTTGTCATAATTCATTATTACAACATGATTCAGTTTCAGGGTTTTTTTTTCATGCAGTATGTCTGGGCAACTATCCCACATCTCCTCAATAAGCAATTGCCAGACAGCTGCCCAAAAGCAATGGGAGTAACATGCTTTTGGATGTCCTGCTACAAACATCTAGTACTGGCCAAACTAGTCACACACACTTACCAGGGTGCAGTCTAACTAAATTATGCACTGAATTTTTATAGAAAAGAAAACAGTCAAAGACAGTATCCATGACTCTTGAATTATTTTTTAAAAATTAAAATTCTTATTTGCAAGTATCCAGTAATAATTTGATATGAAGCCCAGTACCAAACAAACTACAAAATTTGTGTGTAAGGTCATGTAGCCATTCCATATTGCAGATCAGTTTTCTGCCTTACTCATAAATGAAAATATAAGTACCACAACCAAGGTGATTACCACAAACATTCGAGGTTTAGAAGTCTTCACATGTTTAAATCTATACCTTTGACATGATTTTGTACATTTTCTGTAAAGAGAGAACTACCTACCTTTCCAGATCATTGGAAATAAATGTAATTGCAAGCTTCATGAAGATTTGAGGCCAGTTTTGTAATGGACATAAGAATTGTTTAGAATAATAAGCTCAGAAAGAAAACAACCATCCTCTATTGTTGTCTCAAAATCGCCTACCCACCATTTGAAGCCCAGCTACTTCTCACACAATCCACCTCTTCCTGTGTTACCCTCCTCCCTGTATTTCTTTTCTTCCCTTTCATTTTTTGCCTCCTACCTAGTCCATCAATTTATGGAGGAGAGGGGAAACTACATCTACTGTAGCCAAGAGAAGCATATGACTTTTCACATCTAATTCTTCTTAGACGTTAATTTAGGATCCTAAATGCAACACTTTATTGTTTGGTTTGGGGTTTTTTTTTCCAGCTGCATCCCTCTATTCCTCCCAACTGTTCATTCCGACAGCCTCTTGTTCCTCTAAGCTCATTCACCTGCAGTTTTGTAATCATCTTTACTCTTGAGGCCAGTAAAAGCACATCCCTTACAAATCTTATTAACAGCTCTGAAAATACAAACGCGCATCCTTTTTGCAAAAGCGTTTCTGCCCCAAAACTGAACAAAACTTATTTTGATATGTGCTATCAAGTCATTATTACAGGTTTCTGCTCTCGTTTTTGGCGTAGGCAAAGGGAGTGGTAGTTCTCCCTTCGATGCACCACGTTTTTCTTCTATTCTTCTGCAAATACCACATCTTTAAATGGACAGAGCTACTCTGCACTATTGCTTAGTAACTTTTCACTCCCACTAAAGAAAGCGCTCGGTAAGGAAAAACGGAAGATCTTCTTAGACTACAAAAAGAGAAATAAATCTCCCTATTTTCACACCTCGATAAGAAATAAAATAAACATCCCTGTTTTCACACCTTTTCACCTGCCTTCTAACCCCAGGCAGACGATATTTTCTCAAGGAATTAACAAAACAAAAAACGCCCAGGAGCAGCTGAAAATACAGAAATCCGTTCGTGCGCTCTGACGGAGCGCAGCACTCGGTACGAAGCACAGCTCCAGCCCCATCGCCGTGACACACGGAGCTGCGGCGAGGCGTCTGCCGGGCACGGCAGGCACACGAGGCGCAGCCGAGGGCCCGATCCATGCCCGGCCACGATCTAACGCCGGTTTCCGCCGAGAGGCGCCGCTACCCCGCTGCAGCTACCAGGGCCGGAGGGGAGAGACAGCGGCGGCCGGCGGGTGTGTTCGGGGGGCTCCGCGGTACCCCCTCCCCAGCTCTGCCCGCTCCCCGCCGGCGGCCGGGCCCGGCAGCCCCCAGCCTCCCCCCGCC
>VZRF01003188.1:126325-147267 GCA_013396875.1 Vireo altiloquus
GGCGGGGCCAGGCGGGGGAGCCCGCCGCGGATTGGCCGGCGCGTTGCCGTGGCGATGGGTGCCCTGCGCGCTGATTGGCCGGGCCGTGTCTCCGTGGTGGCGGGGCAGATTCCGGGCGCGGGTCAGCCGAGGGGAGCAGGGCGGGGGGGCCGCGGAGAGCCCGGGGTGAGGCGCCGGGAGCGCCCCGGTATGGGCTGCCTCCGCCGCCTCCCCGCGCCCCGCACGGGCCGTGCGAGCACTTGGCATGCTGAGGACTCGAGGGACGCAGCGCCGCTTCCCAAAGGCATCTTTGGGAACGGGGATTTTGCTGCGCTGGGGCTTCGTGTTTCCGAACTGGGATTCTTCCCTACGCCTCCCTGCCCGTGCCGTGACGCCCACGGCACCGTGGCACGGAACGAAGGCCGTAGGAGTAGAGCTGTATGGAAGTCTCCGCTTTTTCTCAGCTTAATACTTCCCCACCCCTTTAATTTTTATTTAATTTTTTTTAATTATCTGGGCGAATGGACTGCTGCCATGGAGATACCAAGCGTGGCTCAAAATAGCTAACGAGGCAGAACTGGAAAGGGGAGCATGGCCAATACAAAAGGGGGAAGGGAAAAAGCAATTTCAGCCGCTGACGTGAGAGATGCAACCAGCGGAAACCACGACAGGACAGATGAGGGGCTGCAGCCATTAAGGTCTTAAAGGGAGGCTGGGGCTTTGTGAGGTGGATCACATGTGCCCAGGTCAGGAAACATTCTCCTCCTCCTCCTTTGTCATCTTATTCTTCGGAAAGTCCTCCAGGCCGTTATAAATGCGTGCAAAATACAGAGGTTGGGGGGGGTTGTTTTGTTTTTGTTTGCTTGGTTTTCTTTTAATGTTTTTTACAGTAAAACGAACCGAGGGACAAAGGCATTATTAACGGTATGTCCTGGAGATCAAAAAGGCTGATGCTGTAGACATGGCTGGTCTCCTTCTTATGAGAGAGGATCCTCCTCTGCACCCATGACACTGGCCTGCCAATGCACCTGAGGAGCAGTCAGGACTGGCCTCTTCAATTAATATTTCTAATAGGTGGTCATGAGGAAACAGGGCCCAACTATCCCAGCAAATGTCTAATGTTTTATGAAGTCTTCACTGCTCTACATATCCTTACGGTATTCTATTGTTATTTTACAGTGTCTTGAAAAAGGTTAATGCAGATTATAACTGCTGCCTAGACTGGAAGAACTACCTTACCTGACTGCTTTAACATAAAACTATATTGGTAGTTGTGATACACATTTATACCTCTCAAATCGTTTGCATAAACTTCAGTAGTAAGAGTAGTTCCTGAAGTGATCCTTCAATAAACTAATCCTTCAATAAAGCTAACTAAATGCAGC
Source organism: Vireo altiloquus (assembly GCA_013396875.1). Classification (NCBI taxonomy): domain Eukaryota; kingdom Metazoa; phylum Chordata; class Aves; order Passeriformes; family Vireonidae; genus Vireo; species Vireo altiloquus. The sequence continues at coordinate 127,690 of VZRF01003188.1, forward strand.
AGAGGATAAATTTTACTGCCTGGAGAAAAATAAATCTGATTATATACTTTAAAAATGGGTCACATCAGGGTGTATTCAAGTTATTGATACACCGTTGTCCCACAGTCCATCACCGACAGTTAGAGGAGGCTGCTAGGAGGAACACTTTAGAGGAAATGGAAGTTAAAATAATTTTAAATTATTTGTTATTATTTTCTATCATTTAGAAGAACAGCTTTCATTTTCTCAAAGCATTTCTCTTTCAATTAAATTAAAATATAAGAACTTCTGAGTGGTAATCCAGATGGTCTAGTAAGTAAAAACATTTGATAAGTATTTTCTTCTGGGTGTACTTCTTCCTTTAGTAGTGTTTTTTTACTCTTCAGCTTGCCTTTTAAAATTTCTTATATATATTTCTTCTTTTTGTTGCTGTATAACAGGCTGGATTCCTTTTTCCTTGTGCTTCTTTTTTAAGCTTCCTTCTCCCTTGCTTTCCTCATTAACCTTTCTTTCCGTGTGTGTAGTTTTATCTCTCCTAGACTAGGTGCAGATTAGGATGAAGTTTTTACTAGGTGTAACATGAACATGGCATCCATGTAGATGCAGAGGAACTAACACTACACTCAGTTAAAACTACTAACACTGCAGCTCAGTGTTACCAGGTCACAGAAAGCACAAGGCTTTCTTTTTGCTAATCCTTAAATTGTGGTATATGCCACAAGCACTGGGACAGCCAAGTGAATCTCTGCCCTTCTCTGTTATCAATTAGCACTGTCAATGCAGAGCCCTTGGAAGCTGCAGAACATCCTGCTCAGTTTTTGCTTGCTCCTGACAAAGTTTGTCAGCCATAACACTACAAAAGGAATTTCTGCCATTTCCACTGGTAAGGGTGACAGTAGGATTTTAATTTGTGTCCTATCACAGGTGGACATAATACCATTGAGCAGTGTTTAGTGATTTGTGGGTTCCTGTTGTTAAACTTTTAACTATCTTCTCCTGATCATGAACTGTTTGTGTAGGGGCCGGTGATGTGTTCCCTCAGTACCGCATATAAATGGAAGAGGCAGAAACAGAAAAGCAGCCAGCTCTTCAAGAAGTGTCTGGAAAATGCTCTCAGGCACATGGTGTGAGTCTCGGGGTGTCCTGTGCAGGGCCAGGAGTTGGACTTGATGATCCTTGTGGGTCTCTTCCCACAGGGCAGGATCCCACCAATGGCAGTGTTGGGTTTCCTTGGTGCTCAGGACACAGAGTATGGAAATGTTCTAGCCACAGACTGAGAAACTAGGCTGATCTTTCAATGGAATGCTCCCTTCCATGGGTTGGGAGATGCTCCTGCTTCATCTACAATTCTGCCAAGCACTGTTGGTATGGGGAGCAGTAACAGGAGCACTTAACAGTTCAGAGCTGTTATTCCAGTGATTTTTCTCTGATGTGAAGGAGAGAGCTGACACAATACACAGACAATCCCCCAAGTCTGCATACCCTTAAAGCACAGACTTCTGCTGCACATGTGTGTCTGTTGGCAGTTTGTCCCTTACCTGGAAAAAAAGCATGAAGGTACTGGCAAAAGCGTCCTTAGCATGCAGGGTTTTCCTTGAGTAACAGCCTGTGACCAGCTGGGATGGTACATTTTCAACTGGCCCAGCTTTCAAAGTCTGTTGCTTTCTTGGTTTTTGTTCTCATTGTCCTCCTGCACGTGGTTCTTTCCTATAGAGTTTTTCACAATGCCGGCTTCCTGTCTCCTCCCTTCTCAGGAAGCGGTTCACTGTTACTTTAGGTGTTTCTATTTATAAACTGTTGTCCTGCACCTGAGGAACCTGCTGTTCCCTCCAGCCCTTCCTCTACTGTTAAGATATCCCCACCTCACCCCCAGCTTCACAGTCCTTACAAGGGAAATACCTCCACTTCCTGTGTAAGGTAAGAGCATCTGAGATAGTATCAGTGGATAATTATCCATCTTGTAAATACTTCTCAACCACCCAGCAGTCTTCTATCGTTAGGCTCCTCTTGGAAAATGGGTCTGTTATGCACAATTGCAAAGCAAACTTCGAGAAGAGAGCTAAAAGCACATTTGGAATAGTAATATGACACATTCCCAGTCAGTGTTGCACTAGCACTGATGTAAACTGCTCCATAATTATTCAAGGCACATTTACATTTGAAGTCCTTGCATAAAACTGTATTTGAATGGGAACATAGGAAGAAACAGTGCTGATAGACTTTTCATCGTGGTAAAATGCCTTTCTGTAACAGCTGGCATTCTGTACTTCTGTGATCTAGGCTATGTAGTCACTCTTAAAATGAATCCTGACTATGAAATGGAATAGAGAACACAAGCTGAGGCTTGGCTAAGAATAATTTGTTATGTAATTAGTACAATGATGAGAATATATCAAAACCTCCACTCTATGAAGCGTGGTGGGCACAGGAATTCTTCTCATGTTTCCTTTCCAACCTACGGGTTTCAACTGCTTGTATCTTTTAAAATTTTTCAGATTTTTCATTTGTTTGAAAGCAGCTGTCTTATTTCTAGAAAGTCTGATGGGGAGAGAGAAGTTCTTTTGAGCAGACTGCATTTACAATGGTGACAGCACTTCAAAAAATAAAATGGATTGCTCAAAGACATGTACTGATTTTGGAGAAAATCCTGATAAATTAGAGGAGAAAAAAAAGAAAAGATTTGCCAATTCAAACTGTAATTTTAGCTTGTAAAAGGCCTCAGAATACAAGGATGTAGAATCCTTTGATCAGAACTGCTTTTACTGGGAAATCCTTTCTTCTGTCATTGTTCCCTTCCAGGTAAAAGATAAAGTTCTCAGTGGAAGCAGTTAAAAAGGCACACTTCAAAATACTGCATATGACTCATATATAATTCTTTCACAGTTACTGAATAGTAACTTCTGGATATTGGAGATCTAAAATAGTCATCTTAAAAGGCATGTTGTCAACTAAACTAGGTATTCCATTTTATTTTCGACTCAATTTTACTGCCATTTGGAGCATATACTGACTCAGTTACCTGGGGTAGTGAACATGAAAAAAATAATTTAAAAACACCCAAGAGATAATGGCTTTCAGCTATGTAGCAGTGGCCTGTCATACATCTAAAGTTGCCATTTTCAAGTATTTCTTCAAGCTTTTACTCTAAATGTATTTGTACTTCAAAATTAAATACAATTTATCTTGAGGCTTTCAGAACTGTTATTTCATGTGGAAAAATAGTACCACTTTCTTTTTAGATGAAATTGGGATAGCAAGCATCCCAATTCTCTCCACAGAATTTTCATTGTTTTGTAGTGGAAAGAGATTAAAACAAGTAAATGCTTTTATCATTACTTTTGTACCTGAGAACTAGATAGTTCAGGTAGTAACTTGCTCCTTATTCCTGTTAGAGTATCTTCTATGCAGATCATCTCAATTGGTGAAGTCAATTTAACAAGTAAAGGATAATAGTTGTGCTTGTCCTGTTGATTTGTCACACCTCTGCAGAAATGACTAAGATTTAATTCTTAGAGCTGGTGAGTTCACTGCTGCTAGTCACATTTCAATTTATTTCTCAAAAGAGACTGCCCAGAAAAGCTGCTGTAGTAAATTTTCTAACATCATCACTGTGTGAACATGGCTTCTTCATTCTCTTGAATTAAATCTCTAGCCTGGATGGGAAAACAACAGCAGATGACACAACATACCAGTGACACCAGCAGCTGAGTAGATGGCAGCTGCTGGCAGGGACAGCCTCCCTTAGGACTGGGACTGATGAATCCAGGACTGGGAATCAGTCCTGGGACTAGGACTGATTCCAGGCTGATGCAGGAGCTGTGCAGAAAGCCAGAGTGTTTCAAGTTTTGTGCTGCAGCTTGACAGGTATTACTGTTAAGTAAGAAATCTGATTGTATTCTGAATTCAGGTACAACAATCTAAGAATATTGCTCTCTCTGGGGAAGATTAATAGTGAAACTGCTTATATTTGTGTATTTGTCTTGCACAAATTCTCAACACAGAAGCTGGGGAGCAGCACAGATTCCCCTTGCATTTAACAGTTTTTACAGTCTTGCAACATTGTTACTTATGAAACATTGGAATGCCATATTAGCAATAAAAATAGCAGTACCAAGATTTATGGCGTCTCCTTGTCTTCACTTAAATGTTATTACTCATTCCAGAAAGTCAAAACACTGTTGTTAAAATCCTTTCAGAATCTTTTTAGTGTTGGTGTTTAATGGAGACTGTGTTCATCACAATGCAATAGAATTAGTAATCTCCTTCGAAATTTTGGTACATTTTCCAAAAGACAGCTTTTAGGCTTGATTTTGGGTTTGCAGCCTTCTTTCAATTTTTTGTTCCCCACTCTTAGTGCTCTTAGACTGTATTAATTCAATGTTTCTGTTTTAAGATACTAAGATATACGTAAAATAGTGAGAACCTTCCTACTAAGAGTAACAGCAAGACCTCAGTCCCTGCAAGTTTGTAGAAAATTGGAAAGTTAATTTTTTTTTTCCTCTGAAGGATCTATCTTCTGACTACTCTTACACCCATGTATCTAAGCTATTAATGTTAAAAAAAAATCTTCAGATTACCATAGGAAAGTAAACTAAATATCAGCAAACTAAGGGAAAATATTTGTGCAGTGGGACACTTAATATACAGCAAATACAGTGTGTATCTTTAAGTTATTAAAGAACAAGTCAAATGAGAGCTCCAAGTCTCTTTGTGAATTTGTGCATAATTACCAAAAAATATGGAGCCTTTTCATATCACATGGAAAAAACCACAATCCTTTCAGCAGAGAATTTAATATAAAGGTTTTAACTGCTTGCTATGTTAAAGCAATTAGCTAAGAAACACAGAATGGAGATGGGAATGGTAAGACAGCAGTATTAATGTGGGGTTTTTAAATAAGAATTTAGGATTTTGAATAATTTAGCAACTGTTGGAGGCCAAGTTTACCATTTCTGTGACTTTCACACAAATTCTGGTTATTCTCCCGGTCTGTGAGAAATGAGGGCATGCATAATCTGGATTCAAGTATGAAGTGAACATTGATTATGCTCCTTATTACAAGTATCAGAAAACAAAAATGGGAATTCTGAAGGCTGTGTCTCATCCCTGCACCCATTGCCAATACATATTGAGGCCCCAATATCCATAGTTTCAGAGCTTTTGTACTATCATTTCACAACATATTGTTTTCTATCTTAATTCTCATTCTTCTGATCTTGTCTTCTGTTGCAACTTCTTAAATTGCACCTGGAGGTTTATGGCCTTTACTGAGATTACAGGAGAAACAAACAAGGGGTCAAAAAAAGATGTTAAGCATGGGAAAAACAACAACAACAACAAAAAAGACATGCTAATAAACCCTACGGGGGAAAAAACCCAGAGTAGTTGGCATTTTACTGTGGAGATTTATCTTGGACATCAGAAAATGACTTTTCACCAAAAGGGTGGTTGGTCACTGAACAAGCTTCCCAGGGAAGTGGTCATGGTACTAAGCCTGTGAGAATTCCAGAACGGAACATCTGGATGCTGCTCTTGGTCACATGTCTTCAATTCAGGTGGTACTGTGAAGAGCAGGGAGTTGGACTTGATAACCCTTATGGATCCACTCCAACCTGATGATTCCATCTCTGACAGAGAGGAACATTCAAACTAAGGGTAGCAGTACAGAGAGCTGAATTACAGAACCCTTATACATCACTTGCGAATTTATTCTGTGTTTCAGCTGAATCCAGTACACTAGTCATAGGAGTTCAATGACAAATGCTGAACATCACACCTCATTAATGTAACTGTGTGAAACACTGGACACTGTCTGTAGCTGTCACGGATCTGTTCAGCTGCTGAATCTAATTGCTTGTTTCAAATAAACCCATTTCCAGGTGTTCTGAAAGCAAGTTCTCTCAATAAATAAATTCTAATTGTTCTGCATTTGTTTGCTTTCTGTTTAGGCATGTTGCACTGGAGGGTGCTATATAAAATCGAATTAAGTTATAAAAATTATCAGCATGTGATATTCCCACAATAATTTGTTCCCCTTTATTTCATGCATTCAGAGGATGTAGCCCCATGGAATTATTCAGACGTTCATCCAGTAGTGCAATTTCAGTTCTTTATTTTGAAAGTCTCTTAATACCTAGTTTAAAACAAGAGAACAATTAAATGTAAAGTGTTCTTTATTAAATAAACTCAAAAGATAAAGCAAATTGTGCAGTTAAGAAAGACAACAACGTGGCCAAAGGATTTTTACAGCAGAAAACAAATTGCGGCAAATGAGCATTTCAGTCTAGCAGCCAAACTGTCCTCATTTTTATGGAGTTAATTTCGGTCCTCAAATTGTGACTTGTTTTTTAAAAGATATGCTGCTAGAAATTCAATGGGATTTGGTGGTCTGCAAAGAAAAAAAGTAAATCGAAAGCAATTATTTTTTGTTATATGAAATTAGGTAACTGAAGAACCAATCACCTTCCCTTACAAGCAACATACGCATTGGTTTAGTGATGACCAGCTACCTAGAGAGACTGTAAATTTCCGGTTTATGTCTGATGAGAGTTTTTACAAGTGTCTTAGTCACTGTTGGTTTAATGTTACTAAATTGCTAGAACAGTTACATACCTAAAACCAGGGCATAGTCTGTAAGCATAAATACGTCTATCATTGCATATGACATGCATTTGCCTATTTCTTTAACTCATGCTGTATAAAGTAGATGTGAATCTCTGCTCTTTTACTTCATTTTTTTCATGTGATTATTGTGTAGCTTTGTGTATTGAGAGTTGTTTTCATGGTTCTGGCAACTGAAACAAACACAACATATCTTCAAGTGCTGTAACTTGCAAGTAGTCAATAATAAACACTTCTGATCACTGGCCTTAGTCTGTAGGGTTTTTTTAAAAAACTCCTTCAGCTACACCACATGAATCTTGCTAATCTGGATTCTGTCCACAGAATAAATGACAAACTTACTTATTCCACACTAGGTCAAACCAAAGGTCTGGCAGTGAGCAAATATGCCTAAAAAGAGCACAAAAAAATGGAAAAAAATACACAGAGATGCTTCTTTGGACCGTCCTTTTGGCTTCCAAGCATGTAGCAATTTTTGAGCTAGCACCCTTAATAGTCCTGGGTGGATTCCTCTACAGCTTTGACCAGCTGCCTCTTGAGCACAAATAAAATGTTAATGTCCTCAACTGCAAGCAAAAAAAAATAGCTTAATTATGTGACCTGTGAAGGATCAGCTCCTTTTGTTCATTATAAATTTGCTACCTGCTTTGCTTAATTTGATTATTGTATTGGAAGAGATAATAAATAGTCCATCCCAATCCACCATCTCTGTGCTGTTGTGATTTAATAGGTTCCTAATAATGTTCTTCCACAGAAGCCTCTTTTCTAGATATCATCTATTCGGTGACTCCGTATACAGACAACACACCATACTTCTGACCACCTTGTCAATCTCACTTTTTCACATTCTACTAGAACTCAGGGGAATTTGCATTACATGTAATATTAAAAATACAAGAACATTGCAAATTTAAATAGTGACATTACACTTGTTTTTTACCCCTTTAATTTGGTTTTACCCCTTCAATTTCTAAGTCCTACCATTCAGAACTTATTTTTGATTAAAGCAGTGCATTGACATATACATGTTAATAGTTTAAAGACATTTTTCCACAAGGGTAATTTTCAGATCAGAATCTAACATTTTGTCACTAGTGTTTGTCACCACCCTCCGAGGTCCACAATTTTATGTTTATTTGGATTCAATGTCACTTTCTGTCAGTTTAAATTTTTCATGGCAGTCTTCACACTCTTATGAAATCCCTGTGCAATTATTTAGAATTGATCAACTTAAAAAACAAACAAAACCACAAAACTCCCTAATCTATTCTGTAACTCAGTCTCATTAACAATTTGTCTTAAATTTCACTTCTTTAAATTGTTCTACGTGATCTTTTCCATGATTCTAATGTTGAGCTCATTTCACCATGAAAATTCAACATTTACCCTCTATCTCATGTCTTCCTGTGAGTTCTTCATCCATATAAAGGCATTTCCTTAATCCCAACAGCAACTAACTCTCTTTAAAAGCTCTTAGTGAATAACTATGCAAAAAACTTTTTGGAAATTTAAAGAGACAGACTACATCATCTGCATTCCTCTTTGGTATGCTTGCTGACTCCTTCAGTAAACTCCAAGACACTTAAAAGACCTCACAAAAATTGTGTTGACCTCCTCCCAAATATGTCATTTATCCATATGCTCACTATCCTGGATGGTAATTTCTACTGAATTCCAGGCATGATCATCAGATGTACTGGGCTGTTCCCGAACATCTCTACATTCCTTTGAAAAAAATAACTTAGCATCCACTAGTTACTTTCCTGTTCAATTTTAAGCAGTAGATTATACAGCAGAGCAGATAGTTCAGCTTTCTCACTCCTAAGGGTTTATTATGCTCAGCTGAACAGCCAATTTTACCTGGCAGGTTCAGAATTTTACCTGTATATTCCACAACTCCTATCAATAATCCAATTTCACTCCTGTGATGAGTCCCCATAAAGAACAGCTCATTCCATAAAGAAAATGGAAAGGAATGGGAAAGGGAAACAGAAAGGGAAAGGAGTTTGCCTGTCACACAAATCGCCAGAGTGTAAGGGAGGGGTATTAACCTTGGGCTGTGTTTTACACAGAGTCTGCAGCAGAACTCCCACACACATCAGCTGAAGATGTGCACATCCCTCAGGTATGCACATGGGGTGGACCTTCCCAGGTGCCTAATTTTGCCCAATTAGCTGTTTGTACACTGCAGTTTAAATTCCCAACTCCTTCTGAAGTTTATACACTGTTGATAGTTGTTCTGATTGTAGGCACCATGATGCAATTATGGTTATCTATACCAGCTTTTGATTGTATTATTTCAATTTGAGAGATGGTTATGCACAGTGCGACTTGCCACTAGTGAGCATACACCAAAAGGTTAGGAATCAGGTTGGTTAAGATGAACACCTGTTTGCTGTTATTGAAGGATACCTTTGTACACTGACTGATAAAGAGAGCTGGGGCACCTCAACAGCAGAACCTTTATTCAGAGGATAAACTATCTTGTGCAGGGTCAGCCTCACCCTTTAGAAAGTATTTTAATCTCTGACAAAGATGCATGTCATGCCTGATTTATCTTTCTTTCTTTTAAATGCCAAGCAGAACTCTTTATAATTCCATACTACAAAAAATTTCAGAACTAGAACATCCTCTTGCCTTGCTTCTCCTAAGGTGAATTACGTGATAAAATTAATAACAAAACACCTCCCATTTTTCCCTTCAAAACTTTTGCAATGGCATACCTCATTGGGAGATCATGAATTCAATAAATAACTCTTATCATGCCATACAAATCTAAGAGAGGAACACATCCTGCATGGTCAATCACAGTAATTCATAGGTTCATAAACCCGTTGTAATGACAGTCTTACAAAGAGCAAAACCACCTGTGGTGTGTGAGGCCTGAAAGGTGCTGCACTGCCCAAGTTTGAGACCTATATTATCCTAGGAACAAAAGGAACACTGAAGCATCTTACCTCTCTTTTGCAAGAACAGCAAGTCCCTGTAGCAAGATAGGTACAACTGTCTGATCCAAGTAGGCACGTGTGGGTAATGACTGAAGGTCCACCTTCTGCTTTGATGTTTTCTCGGCATTTAGTTTCTCATTTTCTACTATCCTCTGAAGTGAAAAAAAAAGTGAATGAACACTGATAATAGCAGCCACACCTACTTTAAAGCGTGTGTGCAAAGCACCCACCTCTGCTACTGAATGGCAACAATTTCTTTACATCTTTTAAGAAAATTTAAGAGCATATCTTTCCTTGCACAAAAACTTAATCCAGAGGAACTTTCCATTAAATTCTTTTGTTTTGGGGAAACAATGTTTGGAAGTTGTAAGTTTTATACAAGAGAAGACATCCAATCTCAGTAATTTTTATTTTTGCTTTTGCATTCACTGATTTGAACTCTACACCACAAAGACAGGATTGACTACTAATGAGAGTCTCAGTTATATGGTTCCTGTACAGATGCGCTTCTAACAAAAAATGCTAAAAGCACAAAGAACTCAGGTGAAGGAATTCAGGAAGTCAAACAAAGGGGACTCTGCTAAAGTCAAGTACTTTTAGACTGTACTCAAGTATTGAAGGACACTTTAAAGAAAATAGATGCAAAATACTTCCAGGAACCTTTTGGTCAAAAAATGCTGAATCATCTTACACTAACTGTAGTTAAAAAGGGATACCCTACCACTGCCAGTAAACCAAATGTATTCAATGCAATGTACATGAATCTACTGACATGGGATCAATGAGTTACGATTCTATAGTGGAAGTTGAGGCATAGAGACAAGTAGTTATCAGGGAGATGAATAACAGGAGATGTTTAGGCATAGTTTCTGCAAAAGCTTAGCACAGAGTAGGAAGTTATAATAAAGGGAGGATGAAGGCTTTTCTTTAATAAGGAAGAGTAAATAAATGTCATAGAGTTAGGAAGTGATTGTCCTGGTCTATTCTGCTCTGTTTGAGCCTCATGTGGATGGCTTTTTTTTGTGCCATAACATATATTTACATCTCTCACAGACAGCAATAGAATAGGTAATAATCATAAGATACTTCAAAAAACCCCAACTCAATAAAAGGCTCATTATTTACTTCAGTACCATTTAGCTCAATTAAAACATTGTACTAAACAACAGAGAATGTATTTACAGCCATTTATGCAAGGGACAGGTATTGCTTGGCTTCACTGGGAATATGACATTTGCTGAAGTTAGACTCAACTTTTTCCCCCTAATCACAAATGTGACTTTCACTGCAACAAAATCTTTGTTACCTCTACATTTTCAGTGAGGCCATATTCAGAATGAGGATTTTCTGGAACCTGTAAAATAAGACATGGTTAGCAAAGCTACAATGATCCCTTTACACGTATAACATAATGAACATAAAACATTTCTTGCAATACCTGTGGCTGACCCTCCATAATCTGTTCTCCCTCCATGATTCGAAAAGTGAAATTTTCTAGACGTACAGGAAGATCTTGGAAAACAATTAAAAAACTGGTCAGCAGGCTGAGATGAAGCCCAGTGTGAGTTAAGTGATATTGCATCACTTGGTTACTAATGGTTACTAAGGCATAATTACTAGAATGCACAGGGAGTTGCTCCGTGCTCCCCCCCCGCGCCAAACTTGAACTGGTTTTTCCCGCACGCAGAACCGAGAAGTGCCTTCAAGTTTCGCGTTACATCCGCCGAAGAGCGCAGTACCAGGATTAGAAAATACAGCACTCATCCCCGCGGGAAGCCGGGGACATCCCTTTCTCTCCCTCCCTCCGTCCGTCCGTCCGTCCGTCCGCCCCTCCCTCTCGTGCCGCCACCCCACAGCGCCCCGAGAGCCCCCGCGGGCAGGGCCGGGCTGGGGCCGCGCCGCAACCGCGGGCCACGTGCGGGCACCGATCCCAGCCGTGCCCCAGGCGCCCCGCGGGAGAGAGGCGGCCCCGCCGCAAGGGTCTCACCGCCGGCCGGTCCGGGATGGGCGGGACACCGGGATCGGCAGAACACCGGGAGCAGCAGAACACCGGGAGCGGCTCCGCAGCAACCGGGGCCGCTGTGGCGGATTGTTCTGACGTCACTGAAGCGGCGCGCAGCCGCCCCCGGCGCACTGCGCCTGCGCGGGTGGGTCGGGCCGCGGGGAGGNGAACGGGATTCGCCTGCAGGCGCCCTGGTGGGTATAAAAGTCGTGGGATGTGACCCATAATTCTGTGAGTTTTTTGTCTGGTAATGTGGTTTGTGCTAGTGAATTAAAAGGCCTTAAGGATATTTTTTTGGGTTTGACTTGACCAAGTAGTTTCATTTTTGTACATTTGGATTTTTAGGGGGTTTTTTTGTGTTTTTTTTTAAGAAAATTATTTTTTTGTTGTTGTTTTACAAAAATAGGTCTACTTCTTTTTCTGTCTTCTTGTTGCAGTGATTACAATGCATATGAATGATCTAGCTGATGCTCCTAAAAGATTAGTGAAATGGAGAAATAACAGAAAATGCCATGTTTTCAGTAGATTGTGCTCTGATGTAATTGTCTAGTAGTGGTAATAAGGAATTGTGTGTACATAAATAAATTTGAAAAAATGTTTGCAAAACTAACAATGTTACCAGTGTAATAAGCAGGCTCAAAAACTAGTGTGGTTAGTCACGGATTTGATATTCAACTGAGGGACTTGGAATTAGAGCAGAATTGTGTTCTGTCTTTTTGTCTATTTTAGTACCTCGTGCTGGCAAACTTACCTGATGCTAAGGAGGCAAGGTGAAAACACTGAGATTTTTGTACTAAAACTTAGAACAGGAATACAAACAACTTCTTAATGTGAAGGGGTATATGCTTTTCAGTCCGTTTTGAGCTTCTCTCTTAATTTTTCATCGTGTTCTAGTAATGCCATTTTAGAGAATTGCATTTAGACTACATGAAAAATGCCTAGCCCTGTTTCCCCATTTATATATTCTCTTTTATATGCAAGTTTTGCAGAGAGGTCATGTTGGGAATGAAAAAAGGCTTTCCAACTTACCTTTTTGTGCAGTCGGGATGTCAGGGTAGTTGCACCTAATTCCTACAACTGTAATGCTGCTCTGCTCAGATTACCAGACTTTTTGCTGAGACACCAGGTTGTACCTCCTGTATTTCACAAGTCCTCAGTCTTCAGAGCAAAGTCAACAGTTGTCTGCTCCAGAGGAGGAGGTGTCACTTCTTCCACGCCTTGCTGGCGTTCATCAGAGCCCTTGCTGAGCCAGGATATCTCACTAAGACAGCAGAAAGCCACCCACTGCTCTGATGTGGTTTAAGGGTTTGTGCCTTTTTTTTTTTTTTCAAACTAGCATTAATCTTATGCCAGATTGTTAGTTAGAATAGTTCACTGACAACACCAATGACTGCTAGAGCCATCTTAATATAGGAGAGTAGGGAAATTCAACTTGCAGAACACTAAAATATTTAATAGCCACAATAGTGAACTGGTTCTGTAGGTTTTCAAACTAGCATTGACACTTTTTCTCAATTTCTGACTGATGTCTGCTTTTGAAGCTGTGTTTTGTCTTAACGTGTTGTTACTCCCCTAATAAGTGCACTTTTGTCATGGTACAGTCACATGATTTACAAAGGTGTAATTCTAATGTCAAATTTTTTAAAAAGTAAAAATAACTGAATAAATTGACAAGTCAGGATTGATTGAGGTAAGTTGTCTTCTATTGTAATACAATCTGTTCTTGTTAATAAACTTATTCCTTCACTGGCTTTTCTATTTTGCTCAGGAATGGGATGATAGCTTAGATAGTAGTGGAATAATAAAGACTATAGATCAATCATCTGTTGTTATGCACTTATTTCACTTCACATTTCTGAACGCTACTTAGCATTAATACTGCAGCTTCTGGAATTTCTTTGGTATTACAAAATCTGTTAAGCCTTTATATCAATAAAAAATAGATTTTTTTTTAAAGGACAGTTAAGTATACTTAAAAAAATAAATTCTCCACTTATGAGTGAGCTGGAAAATACCTGATATTTTCATAATAGAAGTACATAATCCTTCTTACAAAACATGGAACAAAAATACTTGATGTACATCAGTGCATTTTTTTCAGCACTGATAGGTTCACTGCCTCTGTCTAATAATGGCCTAGGTTCATGAATAGTTATTTTGTTATATGTTTGTATATTTTATATGTTGATAAAATTCTGTATTTTATATAGTAAGAAAATTGTATACTGTGTACTGCTCTGTCATTAAAAGAAAACCACTCTACTCTGTCATTTAAGAAAATAAACACACATTACCAGGGGCAAGTGGAAGTAACTATATGAGGCATAAACAAACAAGAAAGAAAACTGCAGTAGTTTTATAGCAATTTTGGAAAAACGAATAAAATATTGCAGACAGTAGTGATTTTAGTTTGGCATATCCTTTTAATTAACATTCCCCACCAACCGCCATTTCTTGCTATAAACTGGGGAAAACTTGCTTGTGCCCAGAATTATCTGTCCACGGTTTTGGGACTGTCTCAGCTACTGGGTGCAGTTTGGCGGTGCAGTAGAGAGGTGATCTGCCATAATCTAACATCAGTACCTCAGTATTTTATTTGTTGAACAGAGACTGTGTGACAAAGCAAAACAACGGCGAAAAAGATCAGCCAACAGACAAAGCAACCATAAACGTGTGAAGACTGAAGCACAGACGAGGGTGTTTGCTGAAGTGGTGAATATAGCGGTAGGCACAGAAGTGCTGTGTAGGGATGCCTCCCCTAGTTTGCTAGACCAGAGGTGCAAAAGCATTTTTAAGGTTTGAAGTTACCAAAGGCGTGGGGAGCTGGAGGGTCTATCTCATTTCGCAGAGACACAAATAAATAAATACTATGGCTGGGCGAATAATTGACAAGGGCTTGGACAACTAGGTGTTCACTTTTGGTAAGGAGAGTGGGAATAGAGTTAAGGTTTGGTTTTTTTGGTTGTTTTGTTGTTTTTTTTTTTTTTTTTCCAGAGCACTGTATCTATAATGTATACTGAATTCCATTAGCTCCCTGCATGTGAGGAGGCAGCCTGTCATTCCCATTACAGAGATGCGGAGCAGACAAAGCGCCGGAGCACACTCTCCCGGGGGCAGCTCCAGCGGCGGGAGCAGGGACACCGGCGGTGACTGGCTGCTCCACGCCGCTCCGTGCGAGGGAATTCCCCGGGCTCTGCCACTAGCAATGGCTCCAGGCGGGAGCGGCGCCAGGAACCTGAGCTGCATTGTGCCTGCTCATAGCCCCAGTCAGAATAATTAATCCTATTAAATTATTCATCGCCCGTCCACTCGGTGCGTTTCCATGGGCCGACACTGAACGGCCTCGGCCAGGGCTGGAGCGGGCTGCTGCTTTCACTCTCCCCTTGCGCTCTCTACAACTCCCCGAAAGGAGGCTGTAGCCAGGTGGGAGGCGGCCTCTTCTCCCTGGCAGCCAGTGAAAGGGTAAAGGGACATTGCCTCAGGCTGTGCCAGGGGTGGTCCAGGTTGGGCAGCAGCAGGAATTTCTTCACAGAAAGGGTTGTTCAAGATTGGAACGGACTGCCCGAGGAGGCTGTAGAGTCACCGTCCGCGAGGACGTTCAAGAACCGTCTGGACGTAGTACTTAGTGCTGTGGTCTAGTTTCACGTCGGTCAAAGGTTGGACTCGATGATCTCAGAGGTCTTTTCCAACCGAATTGATTCTGTGATTCTGCGCTTTTCGGGCCATCGCTCGGCATCTCCGAGAGCCCGCCCCTCGGGCCGTGGGAGCGGGGCAGGCCGGGCGCTGTAGGCACCATACCGTCACCTCCCATGGTGGCAGGGGCGGTGCCATCTCTCCCCGCCTCCGGCCGGGGCCGCCCGCATCCCGCCCTCCGGCCCTCCCCCTGGGCCGGCCGAAAGGGGCGTCGCCGCCGCCGCCATCGCCATGGCCGGTTGTTGTCAGTCCCTGGCAGCGGGTTATGGCGACGGCGGTGAATGAATTCTCCGGGCGGCCGAGGGAAGAAGAAGGGCTCAGCCGGCTCCAGTTTTGCGCCTCCGACCACCGGCGCCTCTCCTTCCTCGCCGCCCGGGCCGGCGCCCCCCGTGCCGCCGGCGGGGGCGGCGGCGGCGGCGTCCCCGCACAAGCGGAACCTGTACTACTTCTCGTACCCGCTCTTCGCCGCCTTCGCCCTGCTCCGCTTCGTCGCGTTCCAGCTCGGGCTGCTCTTCGCCTGGCTCTGCGAGCGCCTCTCCCGCGGCGCCCTCATGGCCGCCAAGGGCAGCAGGGCCGGGGCCAGCGACGCGCCCGAGCCCGGCGGGGCGCCCGAGACGGTGCGGGCGTGCCACAAGCGGGCCTTCGAGTGCATCTCCATGGCGCTGCGCATCGACGAGGACGAGACAGGTAGGGAGGGAGCGCCCGCGGCCGCCCCGGGGTGCGGGGGGAGGGCAGGGCCTTCCCGCCGTGTGCTGTGGAACGGCTTTCAGCTAAGAACAAACAAAACCCGCTCATGAGAGAAATGCGGGCTGTGGTGGGTGTGAGCCGTGCTGTGCCCGCATGCGGTGGCCGTGCCTTGCTCCCCGGCCGGGTCCGGCCCTGCCGCAGCCCGCAGGTGCGGGTTGGATCACACAGCTGCGGCTTGGGCTCGTTCCCCACGCAATACAAATGCTTATATTTCTCCCCAGTAACTTAAGAGTTTTTGCTGCGGGAGTCTGGGTGAGGCGATTAAAAATTGCATGCGTGTGTGTGACTGTAAATAGCCTTTAACCAAGCCAGCCGGACAACAAAAGCACCAAGGACAATAATAAGGGTGCATCCTTTAATGCACTGTCTGGCAAATAATGTGAGTGCTGGAGCCAGGCTTCAGGTTACTTGGTCCTCATTAAAAAACGCCCATTTGGAATGATCTGACTTTTAAGAAAATAAATACTTACTTATGTTTTTGCGGTTTCTTTAAAAAAAATTTTTTTAACTGTTTGACATTCATACTCTTAAAAACCCTAAAAACCGACCTCTGTGTCATGAGAAGACATTAGGAAAGATGTTTAGGGTTCAGTTAAATAAAACACAGGAGTGAGGACTTTTTTTTCTTTGCAGAGCATTAAACCAACCAAATAAAACTCTTGAAACTACATTTAATTTAATCATTTATTCTAAATGCAGCAGCATGGTTCTATCAACATGCAAAAGGTAGGCCTTGGGGGCATGCTGTGCCGGTTTTTAAAATTCCCTGGAAAAGTCTGAATGCTTTATTCTAAACTTTCAGTTGAGCCTTAATGAAACTGCTATCCTAGAAGAGGAGATTAAAAATATAGGAGTAGGCCTTCAATGGAAGCTGCATGCTGAGAGCACCATAAAAGCGTGGGATGTGTCCTCCTTTGCGTTGACAGTTTGGGAGTGGCAGTGGTAAGCTCTGGGAGAGAAAAAAAGCCTGCACCATGTGCAGCAAGGTTAGTTCAGAACAGATGTACAGCGAGAGAGCACTGAGGGTCACAGGAGCAAAGCATGAAAGAAGGAGAGGTAGCTGAAAGCTTTGGTGTTGTTGATGGTTGTTCTCTGAAGAGTATCAGTCTTACGTTATCAGGCCCATATTCCACTGTTGTGACCTTTTAACTGTTGGTGGTTTGGAGGCTGAGCCCTTAAATACCAATTTTAGTCATGGACTTGCTGTGTAGGTACCTTTAGGGTGATTATACATTAATTAGCAGCACAGGTCATACATTTAGTATGATCTTTGTTGCTAATATGAGCAGTTGCCCAACTGTTACAGCACTGTAACTGCAATATACATTCCACTGAGAAAGAACTCCCTTTTCTTTAATACATAGATTTGTTATTTGCTTATCTGATTTTACCAGAATACTTGTCTATCTTTGAAAATTTTTTCGTCCGTAAACAAGCTTCTTATAGGTTCAAAAGGAAAACCATATGTTAGACATAGTGTGTGAAATGGGTGAAATTTCTGAATTGTCTAATAGTCTATTGTGGCTATTTTTGCTGTTGTGGAAGCTATGCATACTTCAGTTATTTTGATAGCACTTCTGGTAGCATTTTATGCATCTAAATTATTGGAGCTGTTACTCTTGTTTTGGTACTTTCACAATTAAGCTTGATATCTTTTTTGAGGACTAAGAAGGCACATGTGGTGTGTTGACCCCTGCAAGCAGTTAAGCATCCACACAGCTGCTTGTTTACTCATCTCAGGGAGAGGGAGAGCATAGGAGGAGCAAAAATGAGGGAAAAAAAAGTGAGAAATCTTTCCAAGCATTGCCTTGGAAGACAGGCCCCATCCAATTATTCATCTACCTAGGTTTATATTGATGAGCATTATATTGTGTGATGCTGAATATTCCATTGATCAGTTTGGGTCAGTCGTCCTGCAAGTGTCCTCTCCCAACTTCTTGTGCACCCTCAGCCTACTCACTGGGGATCTAGATGGGAAAAAGAAAACCTTGAGGTTGAGCTGTTGAGCAATACCCAAAATATTTCTGTGTTATCAACTGTTTTAGTCACAAATCCAAAACACAGTGCTTTTGGGGCTGTTTGTAGAAAATGAGCTCCATTTTGCCGGAGCCAATATAGCAAATCAGCAATGTCCAAGGAATTTGACATTTATTGTATTTTTAATGTCATTATCACTGAGAACTAGTCAACCATTCTGTGTGGGGTTGGAGCACAGTCTTTGGAAACAGCTTGGTGTGGTTTAGTGCTTTTAAAATATTCTCCAGTTAAAAGCTGGAAGTGAAATTTTAATGATGACCTTGGCATGTTTGTAGCTGCCCCTAAGAATAACAAAGCAATTCAGACAATAACAGAGGTGTCTGGAATAATCTCAAACCAGATTTTTATTTAGCTGTAATCAGTATTAAATTTATGATTTACACTGCAGTTGAAACTGTTTCTGTAGGTGGTGGGGAGAAGCGGCTTAAGAAGTATTAAAGAGATGACTGAAGTCACTCACCTTGGATGATTTAATTTATTTGGCTTTGTCCTTAACAGTCAGGATATATGAGGCTAGTGAAGAAAGGGCAGTGATGAAATTACTCCAGGGTGTGTGGTGTTCATGACTTATAGACAGGTGTCTGTGGTTTGTGTTGGTAAGAAGAGCAAAGCATGAATTTGACCTGCACAGGGGAACTTGCCAAGTGTTATTATCAAGAGATCTTCTTATCTGAAGAGGAGCAAGAGAAAAGCCTGAAGAGGATTCTAGAATTGTATTGAAATGTTTTTACTGACACTGAAATTTGCAAAAAAGTAGGTTTGATACTAAAGTTATCAAAAGATTTGAGTGTAGAAGCGCACAATCGCTGGTAACTGGCACTTAGAAATAGATTTGTGAAACATTGTGTCATCTGAAACTAGGGTAATGATATCTGAAGTTTCATTGTAGGCATTTTTAGTTTTTTCTACCACTAGCAACTTGTTAAAGCTGTGCAGGTTTTAAGTTCTACTACCTAATGTGTTGTATTCCTCTGTGGAAATGCATGCTTAGTGTGATATAACTGTGTTGCAAAAGTATTTTTCCATATATAGGCAAATATATTTTTAATGCAGAGTATTTATAGAAAGGGAACGATATGAATTAGATATTTATAGGTCTTCGGTGGTTTACTTGCAGTCTTGGTGTCATGTACCTTAGGTCAGGCATAGGCATGTTCATGGTTGTTTGCTGTAATATTCATTCAGGATGTGGTTGGTACAGAGGTGTGCTCTAACTCTACTTGTATTGTGCTTCATGGGAAAGTTGACACACACCTGTAATAGAGCAGTTTCATAATAGCACAAAGAAATATCCCTGTGACAGATGAGCTGCTCTGTACAAAAGTTAACCGGAGGAGAAGTGTCTTTCATCTCTCTAGTGTAGTGTCTTAGACTTGTTGCTTTCTTCTTGAGTTTCTGCGCTTCTAGTGTTCTTTTGGTATTGACTATCAATGGAAGATTAGGAGGCACATCTCTAGTTGATGTTCCAGAAGTAAAAACTATTAATTTCATAATTTCTGTCATGAGTGAATATGTGTAGGTGAGATTTTTTTTTTTTTTTTTGGGGTGGGG
>VZRF01003188.1:147277-225683 GCA_013396875.1 Vireo altiloquus
GGTGGGGAGATTTATTTCTTTAAGGCAGATGTAGAATTATTCTTAAAACAGGCAAAAGTGATTTGAGGCTGGTGTAGTACCTGTTTTTAAGAGAAAAGCATATTTGATACTTAAATAGATATAAAGTTGACAGTGTCCCTTTAAGACTTTCTTTAAATCACAGGATTTTGTTCAAATATCTCTTCCTCCTCTTACTTGTTTTATGCAGCATTATATAGAACCGTTCCTAAGCTTTAATTTGTTCAAGAAAATAATGGGCTCACTTCCTTTTTAAGCAGGACAAAAGGAACAAGCTGTTGAATGGTATAAGAAAGGAATTGAAGAACTGGAAAAAGGAATAGCTGTCTTAGTAATTGGTCAAGGTAAGCCAGTTTTGAGTTTTGTGGAACTGATTTTGGTTTATGGCTTCTTTAAAGTGAGAAATCAATATTACTAAGTATGGTAGGGGCTAAGAACAGTCTGGTGTATGAGTTAATTCGTAAGGGTCTTTCTTATTCCTGTTTTAGCTGTAGATGAATACTGGTCCATTTCTCTGTTCCACCTTAATATTCTGGTCTATATCACATGCAAATCTTGCTCCAAATATTTTCAGACTCTGCAAAATCATAAGGAGTTCATGAACACTGTTAAGTAAAACACGTGATTTCTTATATAATGGGAATGCCAAAATACTGAGTTCTGATTTGATTTGCTAAAGTTGACAGTTCATGTTCTCACTTATACTGAAGGGAATATAAAATTTAGCATAACTTAAAAAGAAACATTCCCATTTGGAATGGCCTGACATTGTGTTAGGCCAAAAAAAAGGGAACATTTCCAACAAAGGAAGAAAGTCATCTTTCTATGTAGAAACATTATAACCTGTAGTGTAGAAGCAGGTATGTACTATAGAAATACATGTGTAGTGAAGGACTTGCAGAGAATTTCTGTCCTCAAAATAATATTGTAATTATAATAATAACAAAAACCTAAATCACCTGCCCCACTCCCAAACCTGTAAGTGCTTTTGCAGACTTGTATTTTGTTCCTCAGCTGTGTTTAGAAGTATATGGTGATCTCACTTAGGGGGCAATACAAGTGGCATTTGATAGAACCTGTATAAATTGCACAAATTAAAAAAAACCCCTTGACTTGAACAGACAATATTTCTTAGGAAGTGTTGGTGTTAATGTCTAATTCTGTGTGTTTTGAAATGCAAAGGGACACAGTCAACTGAATTTAAATCTGTTAATTTTGCCAAAGTAAATTCTTTCAAATTGTACTTGCCTCTCAGTCACTTTTCAAGCTTTTTAAAGACCTTTTTTTATTTGACTTCTGTTCAGAGAAATGCAGAGACAAGGGGCATATTTGGTCAGTATGAAATGTTAGACTGTATGCAAAGCAGTGTTTGGGTTCCCATCACTCTATAAGCACTACTGTAAAGCAGATAGTCTCAACTAACTTTAAACTCTTGATTAAATAGGAAGCTTTAGATTTTTTATCATTAGTTTTGTAATGAAGTTCCATAGTGGAGGGAATAAATAAGGGGCGGGAGGAGGAGGAGGGAAGGCTGGGTATCAGTATTTTAGAACTTAAAGTTAATTTACGGAATTATGTTTTAACATGGATTTTTCTTTGTAAGGTGATCAGTGTGAACGGGCTCGACGTCTCCAATCTAAAATGATGACAAATTTGGCAATGGCCAAGGATCGGTTGCAGCTTTTAGGTACCAGTTACAATTCATGACTTTGGAAAGTTTATAATTATTCGCACAGCTTCGTTTAATGCATTCTTCTAAAATATTACTTTAATTTTTGAAGTGAATGAGTCATTATCTTTTTAGGATCTCTTTAGTTTAACTTTTAGTTAAGAGTAAGTGCTGTTGATGGATTTTGAAAATGGAATGACATGACCCACTTTCAGGTATAAAGTAATGGAGAAGTCTTTAAATCATAGCACACTTGAGTCATGAAGTGAGGAAGTCTTGATTAACCCCTGATGGAATTTATTCAGGCTTTTTCTGTTAGAACTGTAGTGAAATTTATGATATATTGCTGATCCCGAGTGCCAGGTATACTTCCTGTAAGTGTAACTACTTCATGTTCTGTTGATTTTGCTGTCACTTACATTAACATTTTTCCTTACTGTTAATAATAAAAATAATGATGATAAGAATTCTTTAGCATCATGTAGAACATAAGGTTGTGAAATTCTAATTTTCTTGATTTTTTTCTAGTAATGTTCTATTTTAAAATTAGAAGGTAAGATAACTTTTTTCAGAAGCATAGTGTGGTATAGCTTTAGCATTATTAAAATTAATTGTTGTATATAAGCTCTTAACAGAGTAAAGATCCTTCCATCAAACAACAGGCCCACGGCTCTGTGTACTGCATCCTCTAAACTTAAAACTTTGAAAATGCTTTCAGTTCAGTCAGTAAAATTAAATTGAAGATTATTTTTTAAATTGCTCTTTAAGGATAAACTAACAAATGTACTTGATTTAAACTTGCATATCTAAGCTTTAATCTTACCCTCTCTTGTGTGGAGTTCTACTAAGTCATTTTTCTAGGAGCATATAGGGAAGACATGAGAACTTGGGCTCTTTTCTTCTCTTATACTTTGTTGTTCTGTGGTCCTAACTGGTGATTGACAGGGAAGTTGTGACAGCCACAAGAAAATGAGCCCCTTTTGTTTCCCTTGAGTTCCTAATGTCAGTAGTATTTTTTTAAAAAATTGAAGGGGACAGGTGGTGAAGGAGGTATCTGTCTTCTGTGCTTTAATATGAGTGTTTCTTGGTACAGCTCTAGTATATAGAGAAAAGATACTTTCCACTTACTGGAGTTAAAGGCTGACTTCTAGAGATAATACAAACTAGGGAACAATAGAGTGAAAGTGGTTACATGCTAACAGTCTTTGATAAGGTATGGCTTGTTGCAGATGTTCTAATTGCGAGTAACTAGAATTTCTTTCTAGGGAAAATTTGCTGTTCCTCGAAGCTTGAAGTAACAGTGTTTGTATTTTGTGGGTAGTGCTTCATCCTTGCTTGTATTACTTTAGTAGCACTTGCAATGTTGATAAGTTGCTTACTTGCTGTGATATGATTGAAAAGAAACAAAGGATAAAATTCACAAAAACCCCTAAAGTTGAAGTACACTTATCTCAACTACCAGAATGAGTGATCACATGCTGTTTATTTGCTTCATTCAGAGTGCAGATTGAAAGGTAAAGAGATAGAGTAGTGTTTATTACATAAGTTGATGAAAAATAATTTTTTTTTTAAATTACCAGTTTAGTACTTTGTTTTGCCTAGGTTCTTGTTAGTTTTTACTGAGGGTGTGCTTCATACAATATACCTAAAAGCAAAATTTGGATGAAAAGGAGCAAATGAAGTCATATGCCTTTTAGGAGGACAGAAGATGTGTTTTGGAGATATATTTCAATGGCTTTAAATCACTGTAAGTTTGATCATTAGGGTTCTATTTGAGTAATATTTTTATGCCATCTAACAAACTTTGAAGTATTGACAGCATCTTTTTTGATTTTTTTTTTCTGTAATTTTACATGGATTTTGTAAAAATTTAAGGTAATCTAGAGTTGAATTCCATGTGCCATTCTAAACATACTTTTAATCTGTTACTTATAGTAACAGGTATTTGGAAGTTTTTAAGGGGTGTAAAGATCCTTTTGTAGTTAAATGAAGCATAAGGCTCTTGAAGCTATTACAGTTTAATGAAGTGATGTTTCCTATGAATTGAACTCATAGGAGTGTTGTCTGCTAGCTTTGTAGAATTTCTTCATTTCTTAAGGCAGAATAGGCAAGTGCTTTATTGCAGTAGCTCAAAGGATAAAACAAACTTAAACTAGACAATAATACCAAGTATTTCATCCTGCTTGCTAGACACAGATGTGATTGCAGACTGCCTAACTCAAGTGCCATCCAGTCAAGCAGGTTACATTGGTAGAACATAGAAAATGAGAATTAAATCAAGCTGATTACAACTGTCCCTTAAAAGTGCTCAGTATTTTGGGTTTTTTTGAAGTGTTGGTACATCAGTGTAAGTTTCAGTTGCATGACCCCACTGATGGGGGTGTTCAACACTACTGATGAGAGTGTGATGTCTCATCACCAATGTGCTACCACTTGTCATCACACCACTGATGCTGTTTAATGTTGGAAGAGGATGGAGCTACCCACCTTCAATGAAGGATTTTCTATTTTGAGCCCTGTTTTCATCTTGAGTGTAAATTATGTTCAAAGCTGTTCTGTGACACAGTCTGAAAGCTGAAGTGAGTGCTGGTGTGTTTCAGGTCATCTCAAGGGGACCTGGATTGCTTTGGCAGTCCATTGACAATATTGGATTGTGCTGGCTGTCAGGGGACTTGAAAGTTCTTCCATTTGATTTGGTGGTGGCCCCCCATTTTTGACATGGTGTAGGGTGTGTTAGTCGTGTGGTTAAACCTTGCTTTGATGGTCTTCACAGACCTGGTCTGTCCTGGATGACTGATCACCCATGTTAGAGTCATTAAATTTGATGTATTTAGAATGACAGGAAGGTATTTGTTTTCTACGGTCGATACACAGAACTTGGCAGCTTGTTGTTCCTAAAGATAAATGGCTGCAATGGCCAATGCAACACTATTCAGTTCTAATGCTATTTGTGTTTACCTGTGTTCTCTCATTTCAGAGAGACTTTCTGTAAGGGAATGGATTTCTTTCACGACAAGTGCCTTCCTGTGTATTATGTGTAGCTTCAGTGTTTTGACTGAAGGGTGTATGTAGCACATAATTCAAATATCTTTCATCAACCTCCTCCTTGGAGGGTATTAATGTTCCTCTATTCTGCCTGTACAGATACGGTTTTCAATGGGCATCTTTTGGAATATTTCAGTTTCTTGGAGGAGATGGTGATTTTTGCTTCAGGCTTATGTTACAGGGTAACATTTTTTAGTAGAAATTGTTTACCTTGAACTCAAGCTCTCCTGTTGCCTAAACAATACAGCGGTTGCAGTGCTGCTTGTTTGGTAGGTTTAAGTCAGTGTTGTATCATCAAGGTGAAATAATGAATGAGAATATGTAAACTTTTTGTCAGAATCTGGAAGAATAGGGAGAAAGCATTTAAATGGAAGATGATGGTATCCTGTAATTCCCTGGAATAATATTTAAAATCTCCATTTATTTTCGATATTCCAGGGGATCCTACAGCTATACTGTCTCTAAGGAAAAGTGATATGTTTGCTTTTTGAAATTTTATGTGCAATACTAAAATGACATGTTAATAAGTAATGTGATGAGAGGACTCTGTGTGTTGAAACTGGACAACAGATGGATTACATTTTTTCCTTTTTTCTTTGATTGGAGTTCTGTAGTTCCTGAATATGTGGAACTAGCTAAGTATTGATAATTGTAGAACCCCAGTGTCAAATTGTAGCATTGAAGCAGAGAGCATTTCCTGAATACCTGCACAAACCAATTGATGTTATTATGGTCACTCACTAGAAAGTCTTTTTTGTTAAGCTCAGAAATGTTCTCCAAAACTCTGCTGATTGTCTAATATCTTGAAAGTCTGTTCATATTAATTTTTTTTTCCTAAGCTTCTCTATGTTCTTTCCATTTGGGTTGCACTCATGGGCAGCGAGTAGACCATTCTGCTGCCTCCTTTGGTAGTGCCATGTCCACTAAAGTAGTACACCCTCTGCAGTCAGTCTTGCTAAAAGGACCTTCCTTACCTTTCTAGAGAGGAAAGCTTATGAGGGTAACTTCTTGGAAGTTGTAGATCTTGTTGTTTGTAGGCTGTTCTTGTGTGACTGACTTTTTTTTTTTTGTTTTACTCTACCTGACTCTTCAAAGCTTTCAATTTAGAATGAAGTAGACCTTGTGTACACATAGTAATCTTGAACTTCAGCTTTTCATATTTGCCTGTGACTACCAAGTTTTCATTCTAAACCACATCTTGTTCAACCTAAATGTTGTTAAGCCATCACTTTAACTGTGAGGTGTAAAGATACTATTCATGAAAGCTAAGTGGTGAGTGGTCAGGAGCAGGAAGACAAAGAAAGGAATGAAGCAGAAAGACTAGAGAAAGATCTGTAACAGGTAAAGAAGCCTAAGGAAGGAAGTGCTCTTGCATGTTGGTTGTACCATCTACAGGCTCTGAATGGCAATTCTTCCTCCAGTCTGGGTATTTATGATCTGAATTGTGTACATTTTCAGTAGAATTTGTCTGCTTTTGCAATATGTGTTTTAATATTACCAGAGGACATATTTTCTCTGCTTGGCATCTCTTCCTGCAGCTTCTTGGTACTGTTATCTCTTGGTGGGGGAGCAGAAGAAAAAGAAATGGGGGAGGGAATGAGAGAGCTTGACAGAGTATGCCTCACATCCTTACAGACCATGGTTTGTTTTTAAAACAAGAGGAGTGTGTGTGAAATAAAGGTGGGAGAGGCAGTAAAAGGCCCCAAAACTACGGCGTAGAGGTTTTTAACTGCAGTGAGAAAAGCAGGAGTGGTAGCTGGGCTGCAGAGAACAAGTAGACCTTTACTCTTTTTTTTGTGTTTGTAGCCTTAGACTTCTTTGACTTATAGTTGGCTGGTTTTCATTACTTCTCAGAGTTAATTTCCTTCTCCTTCATCTTTAGCTTTGTAAATATTGTATTCAGGTGTTTCTGAAGTTAATCCTCCTAAAGAACGCAGTTTGCATGACTACTTTATTGACTTAATTTCAAGGCAATTAAATACCCAGATAGAGATCTTAAAAGACATCATTATAATGTATATATGGTGTTCTGTTTAAAGTTTGAAGGTTTCTGTAAAATGTTAACTGGCTGTTCCTACTTAAGTGAAACATTCATACAGAGAAGTGAGGACTCTTTGCAGCTGGTCAAAAGTGACATTGAGGAAGACTTTCAAAAATGGGTTACCAACATAAATATTTAGTAAATTAAATTGAGTTAATCCTGAACATTGTTTTTGAGAAGTAACTGCAATCACTAGACTGGAAAGGTTGTTGTAATTAACTCAGCCATAAATGGTGAGTTTTAAGATTGTTTTTGGTCATGCTCGTACTAACAGAATTTTATTACACATTTGCTGAATGTGTAGAATAGATAGAAATATTCCTTTTATCTTTGACTATAACAAAGCCAAACTTGACATTTCTGTGTTCAACATACATAAATTTTCTTGGTTCATTTTTGGTTTTTGTTTGTTTATTTTGTCCTTTTTCCTCCCTCCCCCTCTGTCTACTATGTAGAGAAGCTGCAGGCAGTTTTGCAAATGTCCAAGCCGCAAATGGAGGTCTATAATGACAGTACTAACCTGGCATGCCGCAATGGACATCTCCAGTCAGGTGGGTTTGGTTTTACCAGCACCTATTGAGGGGATGTCTCTCAGTTTTTGGTGTATTACAAGGCAAAATAATGCAATGCTATATTCTGGCCCCACCGGCTTTAAAATAAAATTATTTATATCTCTTGTTTTTAAAGGCTTTGTATAAAATTCATTCCATCCTTTCCGTGGCTTTGACAACACTGTTTTATTTTGTAGTATTCAGTTTTCTCTTACAATGACTGTCCTACAATTCAAATCTATGTACTAAGGCAACATTTTAGAAAATACTTCTCTTATTATATTCCTCAAGGAATTATATTAAACCTGTGTTAGAAAGTGTTGAAGTCAATGTTGGATATATAGGTTATATGTTGTGCCAGTATTAATTAGCTCTTCCTTTATGATATTGTGAATACGCATTTGCATTAAGCAACTTTAAATTTCAGGGGGCTTTTACATCAAGAAAGTCATATGCAATTTAAATGAGGGGGGAATGACAGCAGCTCTTACATTTTGTCGAAGAAGGTTGTTTTAATCCTTTCCCAGAAGACTGAATCAAACTTACTAAAATAGCGGAAGTAAACTTTTTTGTCTGTACACAAGGTAAAGTTACAGTGAGGTTTGTGAATTGTCTTTGGACAATGTCTTAAGCCAGCAGTAAGCTGCTGTCACAAGTGTGATCTCAAATGATAATTTGTACAGTAGACTACAATGAAGTTAAATGAAGTAGAGAGCTAACAGGCACTGGAATTCACAAAGCTTGTTTAACTGAGTCAAGAACAGTATTCAGTTTTTAAATTAAGTAAACTGAAACAGTGTAAGCCACATGCTTTTCTTCTGTTTGTTTTTGGGGTTTTTTAAGATCCATTTCTAGTTTTGAAGTCATCTTACTATTTGCTTTTATTCTTTCTAAAGTATAACAAGTTGAAGTAGTGGAACTGTTTCATGTTATGCACATTTACATTACTGATCTTTGTTTGTCAAAAGTGTAGTGATGTAGATTGATTGACCTTGAGAACACTCTGTCTTAAATGAGCCTGTACAATTCCTGTTTTTTTTAATCAGGCTGGCTAGACACTCAGTGAACAAATACATACATATACACACAAAAGTTGATAACATTCTATTTAGTATGATCAGCTTTTTTTTTAAACTCTTTTCATAATATTTGCTTGTACTTTGTGTCAGTGTATCTCAGAATTGAATACTGCAGCAGGTTAGACTGAACTTTCAGTCTTAAAAATTTTAATGTACTTAAATCTCTTATTAACAAAGCATAGAATATCTGTTGGCATCTACTGAAAAGGAAGAAATGTTTTGCCATTTCTGTGGCAGATGTTTGTATTCACAGAAGTTGTAGCAGAAGGTGGTCGCTATTGGTAAACTTGTGTAAAGTGGTATTAGCCCATTTACGCATTTGGAGTCGTACTCAGGTGATTTAGAGAAGATGAACCACTTCAGCCAAACTGTGGAGGAAACAACTGCAAAGGGCTGTGCTCTTCTGGGAATGCATTTTTCTGAGAGTGTTCCCCCTTTCTGAAAAGGAGTGCAGGATAACAGAGAATGTTTGTTTACCAGACTCAGTGGAATCTGAGGAGAGACAGAATGACTGAAGAGCATGTCACTATAAAAATCAGGTATCAGGTGTCTACTGATTACTTTGAACAAGACTTGAAGAGGCTTGTTCCATTTTTGCATTTCCATATTTGCATTTCCATCTTCCAAAGGTAAACTTGAGATTTATAACTTGTGGAAGTCAGAGGATTACCCAAAGTACTGAATGTTTGCAGCTTAGGATCCCTGATACAGTACCATGAAAGTCAGGCTGTTAACAAGCCTGATTTCTTAAATGGCTGGTGCCTATGCTCTTGTGCTTGCTTTCTCTGT
This sequence comes from Vireo altiloquus, assembly GCA_013396875.1. Classification (NCBI taxonomy): domain Eukaryota; kingdom Metazoa; phylum Chordata; class Aves; order Passeriformes; family Vireonidae; genus Vireo; species Vireo altiloquus. The sequence continues at coordinate 156,470 of VZRF01003188.1, forward strand.
CTCTCTCTTTGCAGTGTGGGGCAAGGGAGTCTTTTTTGTAAGAACATACTAGTAATATACTTTTTTCTTAAAAGCAGTATAAAAAAGGTAGTTTTGCTTCAATCTGCTAATTATCTTGCCATTGTTCTTCTTGTATACATGTAAAATAGTATTTTCATATGGACAGCTCTAATAATTTAAAAACACAAAGTAGATGACAAAAATTCTTAGAAAACTACAAAATCAGTTTGCAGGTTACTTCAGATAAGAGAACTGCTGTTAATGAGGAGGCAGAGTTTCTTCAGAGGTATTGAGCCACAGGACTCTGGCATAAGCTTAGTTTTCTGTCTGTGGAAAGTATTACCTGCACTGTTGCCTGTTAAGGTTGGGCTTTTTAAAAGTTCAGGATTTTATGAAGTATGAGCTATAGTCATTCTTACTTTTTATATGAACAAAGTTTTTGCCCATTGTTTGGTCTAAAATTACATTGTTTTCTTTTATTTGCCTTTAAAGGCCAGAGTCTTTACAGATGTTTTTGCTTCATAATTTTGTGTAAGATTCTATTCTCACAGCTGTATTGCACGTTTTTTATATTTCCAAAGTGTTACTGATTTGAGATTCTTCATTCTCTCAATATACTATTTGTGTCAGCCTTCCTGACCCATTTACTTGATTCTAACACAAATGACTGCCTATCCCTGTCTTCAGCATTTGTGATTTCCAAACTTACATGAATAGCTAGATATTTTTCTTGAAGATTTAAAAATATTTGAAATTTGAAGATTTCAAAGATTTCTTGAAGATTTAAAATTTCAGATTTATACTGAGGTTTTCGATACCTCGTTGCATTAGTATCACCTGCCCTTCAGTTGCAGGAGGCTGTGCAGTAACTTGTCTGAAGAGAATAACAAGTAGCCTTGACCCAAACCTGTATTTTGAAACAATGTTAATTTAATATTCATCATTCTTCTTCTCAAAGCAATCTTAGATGTAAAACAATTTATTTGTATTTTTTCCCTTCAGATGTGCTTGCTTTCCTTTGCACTGTGGATTTTTGGTTTTTGTTTTTAAACAAGCTAGGGAAGAAGATTATGCCAGTCTTGCCAAAGGCAGAGTTTGAATTTTATGAACTCATTTACTAGTCATGCGGTAGTTAGAATACAACAGTAATTCCAGTGTATACCATTTTATGTGTAAATCTCAACATGATGGATGGCCAGAAAAAGCATTAAATTTCTCTTAATTACCTCAACATGAATACTGTGCAGCTAGCTAGTATTTTATCTCAGTTTTCACGTGAATGGATTAGCTGGCCTGTCTTTAATAGTAGACGTATATTGGCAATGTTTGTCGTGCTGCAAAAGTTCTACTATGAATGTGAAAGTTTTCCAAGGAGTTCTCCCAGTAGAAGAACAATTAGCAGTAAGATTGTTTTTAACAGCATAATTTGATGAAAGCAGATCTTTGACTGATGTGACTCTGTCAGTTCAGAAAGGAGAATAGCTGTAATTCCTGGCCTGTGTAGCTGTGCTGCCATTTAAAACATGCAGCATGCCCTTCTTAGTTGCTGGAGCTTTCTGTTAAGTAGCTTCTATTACTTAAATCTACCTATTTAAAAAATCGGAATTGAATTTTTGAAGAATTGCAATTTTGGGGGTTATTGTGAATACTGTTCCTAAATAATGATCGGTCTTGCAATTGCTGCAAATTTAAAGCAGCAATTTAAAGTTTTTTTTGTTTTGTTGTTTTTTTTAAATAGAACTACATGCATAAAGTTGCAGAGAATTCTGGACTGGTGGATTTTTTTTCCAACTTGGTGTCCACAGATTACGTACAATAACTTTACTCCCTTTATATTATTTATCAATAGGCATATATAGGGAATTTCTGAGAAATATTCACTCATGATTTTTAAGTCACAACTAAAGGCTGGAAATTGTTCTGCAATACTGGAATTGCTGCTGATAATTTGAATTACAACTTTCTTTTGGATGCTTAAGGAGTTAGAGACTAGTAGAAACTTGTTTATTAACATGTGCTTTCATCTGATTTAAATACAGAAAAGAAAATATAATGGGTTTGCTTCTTAAAAATATAAAGGATGTTATTTTATTAAAGAAATGAGTTACAGCTGCATATTTTTAAGATTGTTTTTGCATTTCCAGGTATTTAGTATAATCAAGCTTCTCTTAGATTTGTTCAAACGTATTTGTACTTTATCTTTAAAACCAGTTTAATATAATAAGTGTATATATTATAACATAATTTGTAACATTTCTCTCTGTAAGGGAGTCTGAAATTGAGCACCTGTGTCCGCAGCTTATCACAATTTAACCAATAGAAAACTCCAAACAAAATTTCGCTACTTGCTTGTTTGTAATTTGTGTTGTGTATTTGGATGGCAGATTAAAATTGCAGGGATGCTTTCAGGACCAGACAGCTATTATGTCTGTGTAATCCAGTGGTGTTAGCCTGGAGCTATAAAGTAAATTATTCTGTCCAGAATTAGAGAGTAAAATCAAACTGATTAAGCATCTATTGCTATCCTGTAAGTATATATGAAGCAGTTAGTTAAACTGTTCAGTGTTTCAATTACACTTGAAAAAATTCCATGGTGTCTCTTTATGATTAGAACCATATTTTAGGCACTTCCTTATTGTTTTAAACAGAACAGTGAAACATTTGGCAAAAGGCTGCTGGAGATATTGTGAGGGTTTTAAAGTCACTTGCTATGTATTTCCAGTCTTTCAGTAGATGACAAATAAAAACGGATAAGAAATGTGTTTGGGAGGTTTTGTATTTGTTACAGCAAAATAGGTATCTTTCATAATGAAACAGTAGGAACTGTGTGACAAGTGATGTTCACTTAAACACCTCATGCTTTAGAAATAGGTAAACTTTAGATAAACTATAATTCTGAACAGTTTGAAAACATTTTTATTTGTTACTCAATGAAAATTTGTATGTAAAATGAAGTTTCCCTCTGGAATTTACACTCAACAAACAGCTGTGTTCAGGAGCTGTTCATCAGTTCTTCTTTATGTACTGTGCATCAGGACTGACAACAGAATGTGTAAACTCCCCGATCTTGAGTCCTGGAAACACTGCTAGAGTAAAACATAATTTGTATTAAAACCTTGTCTCTTTCCCCTTCTTTCCCTGCTTCTGTTTCCAGCTTCCTGAAATACTCCTTACCTGTAAAATTTTATGACCCTCAAAAATGCAATATCTATGTATAGTTCTCAATATGTGGGGGTAGTTCTGGGAGAGTGAGATAACTGAGCAGCATGGTAGGGTGAAGGACATGGAGAAAAACTAATTTAGGTTTTTGAAACCTTCCCATGTTGACTTCAAGCCAGCTGTGCAAATGAGGTTGAGGCAAGCTAAAAAATACTCAACTAAACTGAGTGCCACCTTTTGATTGAATTGGGCCAGTCAAAGTGCTGAGGAGCTAGATGTTTTAATAGAGTCACAGACTGCCTTTTGCACTTGAAACTTACTAAGTATGCCCAATTTTAAAGAGTTTTTGACATGTAAATTCCTGTGCAGGAATTACTAAGTAATTGTATCTGGCTCTGGAACTATGTTTGATTTAGTCATAGGCCAGTTTTGGTGGTTTTTCTTTTTTTGTTTTTTGTTTGTTTGTTTGTTTTTAACAAGAAACACATTACAGGTAAATGTACTTCATTATATTCTTCAAACTGCCTTGTTTCTTGCATATTGATACATCTGCATTGTTTATTGTGACCCCTGCAGAGTTTCTGTAACTCTAAAAAGGAGTGTAACTGAAGAAAGGCTTTAGAAACTTTTCACGGAGTTGTTAAGGATACTGCAGACTGTGTAGAAGTTTGCTCCTGTTTGCATGTTTAAAGAGGCTGAGAACAAAGTAGTAATTAATTGATCCTTTCATGATACTGAAAGTATCAGTTTGACTGAAGTATTCTTTGAATTTTTTAAACACAACATTTAAATTTACAAGGCTTTTTACTAAACATATTTTTCATTGAACTGCACTGTTCTAAGTTAAAAGTTCTTCATAGAATCACTAATTTCCTTAAAAATCAGAGTTCTTTGGCCTGTTGCTTAAGACTAGCAGGTCAAATTGAGTTGCAAGTTTCTACAGTCTTAGTGAGGACGCTTGTAGCTGAAATCTATCTTGAGCTTCCTTATCTCTGATGCCTTATTTCTCTTATCTAATCAGAAGACATCTTAATCCTTTTAAAAGAATATAAAATAAGACAATATTTACAGTTTCTGTCACAGATGGTAGTACTGTACTAGAGTTTCCAGTAGTGTATTCCCACCACTAAAAATGCCCTGATCTAAAGCTATGCCCTAATCATTAACCAGCCTGACCAACCTGCTTACTGTATCACCTTCTTAGCTTGTAAGCTGATATGATGTTTTACACTTGCCATTTCTCTGCCAAGGGAGTTTATTTTATCATGTATCCCTTACGGAGAGTGTAGACATCAAGTGCTATTTTGTTTACTCTGGACCAAAATGGCTGTTTGTAGTTTGATCAACTGTGGCCAAGATTTCAAGTTTGTGTGTCGCCTAATTTGAGACTTTTCGGTTTCATCATGGAGGTGAATAGGTAGTGTGAGTGGAATGTCTGGTGATGTTTAAATACATTTTAAGACTTAATTTTTAATGTAGGAAGGTAAATTGCTTCAGAGCTGTCCATTCAGAATTTACTTACCCCTTGAGATTCCTAAAGTGAAAGAAAGTTGAAAGAAAAAGCACCTAACAGTCACTTGCAGGTATAACTACTGTAATTTTTCCAGATTAAAATGCTTTGGTGAAGCTTCTGTGTGGAAGGTGCTAAATAATGTTAGCTAGCATCCTGTTGACTAGCCTGCTAACATCATTTAAAGAATGAACACTCTGAATCTAAAGTCTTGAAATTTGGGGGTTATTTTAATGATTATTTTTAAGAGTTCTTGGGAGAGAACCAGAAGACTTTGCATCATAAGGAATAGATGGTGTTCTTCCCTTGATAACAGGACTAAGTTATCTCTGGCTTTTCTAAGATGGCTAACTAGGGTTCATTTTGAGAATTCTAAAAATTAGAATTTTAACTGTAGGTGAAAGCAGCAGTCAATATCTCCTTAAAAACACTAAACCTCTTTAGAAATGTATGTAATTCTATAATACTGTAAAATATGTATAAACAATTCTGTCTTCTAGTTGTGGTTGATGGTAAAAGTATGACTGCTGCAAATGTTCTTATGGCACTGGTTTTCTTTATAGAAAGTGGAGCAGTTCCAAAAAAGAAGGACCCATTAACACACACGAGTAATTCCCTTCCTCGTTCAAAGACTGTTGCAAAAACTGGATCCACAGGCCTTTCAGGTCACCACAGAACACCCAGCTACAGCGGGATATCATCATCTTCTGTGTCTAGACCAGCATCTAATCCTACACCTTCAACTCACAAGGTACGGTGAAGATAAATATGGAAGTATACACTTGAAAAGTCAGTGTAAATTCCAGAACAAGCTTTGGATTTAATGCCTTTATTGCAGTGTTGTAGCAGCAGAAAGTTTTTTGAAAAAACTGAAACTCCAGATTTTTTGTCCAAATCTCTTGAGCTAGGCTACAGAGTGGATTTTAGAAATTGGAGGGCATCAGGTAGGTGCATGGGCAAATGAATTTTAAGTATAATCACAGTAATAAATAGTGCTTGTTTTTAAAATTGCATGGGAAACTGAGTGGAAGTTACCTAGATGAAAAATAAATGTTACTTCCAGTATGTAAAAGATGGAGGGAAAAAAAACTTTGACTCCAGAGCTACAAGATTTTTCCCCCATGTGTTCTTCACTTCAAAGCATGCATGCACGCACAGGTTGTATTGCAGTCATGTTGAAAAGCAAATTGTGGTTAAGCTGTCACTGAAACACAGAAGTAAGTCCTATACTAAGAATACAGAAAAAGACAACATTTCTCTTGACCATCTTTTCCCTTTCCATCCTTATTACTCAGTAAAGTAGAATGAAGAGCAGAATGGAGTGAATGTAAATGTTCTGTTAAAACATTATAGATGCTATAATATGAAGACTTTCAAGTGGCCTGTTACAAAATATGACAGCAGTAGGAATTCTTGCTTATAGGTACTGAGAACCTGAGATGGTTTGTGACACTTATTTCCAGAGTATGCTGAAGGAAAATACTGTAGTTAAATAAATCAGTTACCGAACAAAAAAAAACCCAAACCAAAGACCTTCACCACTGGAGTCTAAGATATTCTACTCATGGCTGACTAATGATAGTATGATTTTTAACAAAATACAGTGTTAGAATATAGGGTATTTGTTAACATGCTGTTTTACTGGAGCAAATGAAATGTAGATCTTATTCTGTTTAATACTATACTTTTAAAATATTAATCTGGGGTTTTTGTGTTTTTTTTTCTTCCCTTCTCTCCAGGCCACTCCTAAAAATAGCAGAACAAATAAGCCTTCTACTCCTACCACAGCTCCTCGAAAAAAGAAAGACACAAAGATATTTAGAAATGTGGATAGTAATCTTGCTAATCTTATCTTAAATGAAGTTGTTGATAGGTAAGTATGAAGAAAAGTAGGCTTTTCAATCCAGTAAATCAGTTCTTTATTCAATACAGTCTTGGTCCATTTGGAATGAAATTAGTGCTTCTACTTTGTGGGTTTTTTTGAGGATTGCTTTGGATGGGTTTTTTTTTTTATTGTTACTTTGGCAAAAGGGTGAAAATTCAATTCAGAAAGGCTTATGTTTTAAGATACTTAACAATATAAGTTGTAGATTTTCTCAAAAGGGTTCTGTTTAAATAGTCAAATGCATTAAATTCATCAGCTGCAGCTGAAAAAGAGTATTTCATTGTTAGACTAATTAGTATTCAATTTCTTTGTTAGTGGGCCAGCTGTCAAATTTGATGATATTGCTGGGCAGGAACTGGCTAAACAAGCTTTGCAAGAAATTGTTATCCTTCCTTCTCTTAGACCTGAGGTAAGCAACTCAGTATTGTTATCAATCTGTGACAGGATCAAAGAAATGTACTGTGCTTCACACATAAAGTGATGATTCTTGAATCCTGTTTTTACTGATTACCCTGATGCTAAGGGTAGCTGTGTGACGATAGCTATCTTGGAAAAGGAGAATACAGAATTTATGTGTTAAAATACTGCCGTGAAATTCCTTGTCTTCTGGTTAATCAATGTTGCAGAAAGTGACTGGAGCAAGAGCTTTAAAAAAACAAGGAAACCCCCAAAAAACCCAAGCCTGAACCAAATCAGCAAACCACAAACCCCTAAAGAAACTAAACAAAACCAAAAACACAACAGCCCCACAAACCCACAAAAAAAACCCAAACAAAATATCTCACAGTTTGTCAGGCTGACTGTTCCAGATAGCTATAGCTGTGTGTCCAGCCCTATGTGACCATGTGAAGGACAAAGCCCAGAACTTGGAAGAGTGAAAGGGAAGAAGTTTGTTTAGGTAAATTAGGTCGTGACACTGTCTGATTGGAAAAATGTTACTATTATTTTGGTCATCCTCTCTGTGAGGATGTTGGTTAAACACTCTGAGTAGTTTATTCACAGATTAAGAGGATGCAAAGAAATGTAGTGAATAGACAAATACCCTGAGGTATATAACATTTGAGGGTAGATTTCCTCTTTAGTTGGCTGTATGGAAATTGATCTGGCATTTAGGTATCATAGATGGTACCTCAGCTACTGTGACTGCCTAGATTCATGCCTAGTCTGTATGCTACTGGAATTCTCTGAGCTACTTTTAAGAAAAACTTAAATTGGTCATTTTCTAAAGCTGAACTTACTAGAATTTGCAGTACTTTTGAAGAAATTGCATGCAATGATTTCCTGCAGTGCTCTCTTGGGACCCCACCTGGAGTACTGTGTCCAGTTCTGGGGTCCCCAGCACAGGAAGGGCATGGATCTGTTGGAGCAAGTCCAGAGGAGGAACACCTAGATGATGAGAAGGCTGGAGCACCTCTCCTGTAAGGAAAAGCTGGGAGAATTGGGGTTGTTAATCTTGGAGAATAGAGGGCTCCAGGCTGACCTTACTGCATTGTTTCAGTACCTGAAGGAGACCTACAAGAAAACTGGTGAGGAACTGTTTCCAAGGGCAGGTAGTGACAGGACAAGGGAAAATAGCTTCAAACTGAGAGTAGGTTTAGATTTGGATATTAGGAAGAAATTATTCACTTTAAGGATGATGAGGCAATAGAACAGGTTGTCCAGATAAGTTATGGATGCCCCATCCTGGAGTTGTCCAAAGCCAGATTGGAAGGGGCTTTGAGCAGTGTGGTCTAGTGGAAAATGTCCCTGCCCATGGCAGGGAAGTTGGAAGTAGATAATCTTCAAAGTCCCTTCCAACCCAGCCCACTCTATGATTCTATGATTATTAAAGAAAAATTACTGTTTGTACTTTGTTTGCTTGTGGATTTCACTTGTCGCATGGACAGATGACTGGAGTTGCTCTGTGGTTTTCCTCTTAATACAGCTACTGGTTTTGAAGCAGCATAGGGAAGAAACCCTAAACCTGGCATAGCATTACAGAAGTATAAGATGAAAGGAAAACAAAACTGTAGCAATAAATGTGTGTGCTCAGATGTTGTTATGCTGAAGGAAGACGTCATTGTAGCATATACAGTGCAATAGTTTGTCAGGAGTGTTGTTCAGTGACACTAACACAATGAGCTGGGTGGGAAGTTGGAGTAGCCGTGACTCTTTTCCAGTAACGTGGTATCTTTGATAAGGTTGTCTCTTACTACTGTAGCTAGCAGTGTGCCTGACCTTGGTATAGGTTGAGATGTAATAAGGACAGAGAATCCCACGAATTTTTAAACTTTCCTTGGAAGTAGAGTTCCTTGTAAATGATGCCACAGTAGATGTGGCAACTACAGGGGGATACTTAGTAAATTAACACTAGTTCAGTTACAGTCTTAATCAGCTTTGAACTCAAATTCATATTTAACTAGCACATTAATGATATTTTTGTAGGAGAGCAGAAGTTGAGGTGCATAAACAGGAAACACTGGCTGCAACCATTTCAGTGGTAAGGTGCTAATAAAATGGTAGCAGTTAGTTCGGACCATGTTAATATATTAGTCTGTTAACAAAAACTTGAAAAGCTTAGTGTGTCTCAGTGATACATGACTGTTGGAGCTGAACTGTAGGTGATGATCAAGGTGAGGAAGTGTTACGGATTTGATCTGAGCTGTGTGAAAATGGTGGAACGCCCCTAAGAATTATTTCAAACAAAAGAAGTCAGACAAAAAATGCACATGGTGGTGTGCAGCATGGAAAGCAGAAACACTGGAGTGTTCACTTAGTGAATAGCTGGGTAACTACTTTTAGTGACCAGAGCCAAGCACAAACAAAATGCTGTGGATGATGAAATAATAGAGAAAACACGTGTTGGTTGGTCATGACACAAATACAAACTGGTAATGGAGCTATTTGTTGTAATGGATATTGTGGAAAGAAACGCCTGCCGACAGTGCTGTTTACATGTGGGATGTATGTGAGATACTCTCCTATAGCTTTTGCTTGTTTATTGGAATTACTGGAAGCTGGAAGGGAGGGGTGAGTGTGAGACCAAAAGAGAAACTCTGGAACTTTTGAGGGAAGGCATAAAGACGAAGTGCTAGAGAAAACAGGCAAGAGTAATAACTAAAAGTTGTATATTCTGTGAGAATTTGTAGACTTCCTTGCTGCGATGCTACATATGGTGGGGGCAATTTTATAGAGTAGAAAAGATGAATCTAGTGCAAAGTGAGAGAGAGGAGATGACTAGAAGTAGCATAGTGTAGGTGGTTGTTAGGTAATATTTTAAATCAGTTCATTGAAAACTTGTCTTCTCAAGCATCATTTGATAAGGAAAGATGAAGGAGTTCTTCCCTATGCAGTTAGTAGGAACACTACTTTAGCTCTGGTACTGTACACCTGCATTACTCCCTTTTTAACTGGAATGGATGCTTTAAAATTGATATGCTAGTCTGTCTTGTGGAAAGTGTTTTAAACTGCTTTCACAGTGCATCCATGCACAGAGCAGTTACAACATAATTTAGCTGCTGTGTGGGAAACAATAGTGGTGTGCATTAGGTCAAGTTAGTAACAGAGTGTAGTTCTCTCAAAGCCTGTACTGTTGTGGCACTGCTACTGTCAGTGTTCTCCAGTCAGCCATTCCTCGGTCTTAAACCATTCTCTTACAAAAGTAGAGCAACATTTTATTCAAGTCTGTGAAGACAATTTATGATGATGTCCTTTTCAGTTATTTACAGGTCTGAGAGCTCCCGCACGTGGTTTACTGCTGTTCGGCCCACCAGGAAATGGGAAGACAATGTTGGTGAGAAAATTACTTCATGCATGAGTTGTTGGACTTAAAATGAAACCACAAGGGGTGGCTTTCAGTTTGGGGCTTGGAGTAGTAAACTCTACATTCCTACAGAATATGTATTATCATGTCATTTTATATATAAAAATGTAAAATTGCTCTTAACCCTGGATTTTATGGAGGGAATTGCTAAACTGTTTTTAATTATTTTCACTATGACAAGAAATATTTTAAAACTTAAACCGGGAAGTCCAGGTTTCATTTTCAGAGAGAGCAAAAGGAAATGGGTTAATTGTTTTGTACAGCAGTGATTAGTCAGAAATTATCTGCTGTCCCCTGAAACATACTAGAAGTACATTTTGGAAATGGAGAGGGAACACAGTAGCAAAAAAAGGGATTGTCTCACTTGCACACTGCTGTGCAAAGAGCTCAAGGGCTTTGGAACTGCCTGGCTGCAGGTTGTGTTCTCAGCCTGTGCTAGGTCCAGGGAACTGGAGCGACATGGCTGCACATCAGCCAGGGAGCATTGAGTGTCCTGATGCAGCTGAGCTGGGCACATCCTCCTGCATCACATGGTGTGGCTGCAGCTGCACGCTCTGCTGACACTGGAGCTGGATCAGCTCTCAAGTGCAGGAGTGTGAATGTTGAGCAGCTCATGTAGGCTCATCTGCTATGTTTGACATGCTGGAACATAATTGCTAATCACTAAAATTAGACTCTATAACTAGGGAATCATAATTTCTTGAATATAGTGAAACTGTTAAAGAAGAGGGTAGTCTGAATGAGCATTCCAGCTGATTTTTCCTAGCTTTCCTCTGAAAACAGCTTTTGCAAAGATAAAGGAGGGGAAAGAACACCGTAATTTTTTATGTGATTAGCTTCAACTGATGCCTTAAATTACCACCCTAAATTAGTTAAAACTGGATTAGATGTCTATTCAGGATGAATTGAAAGGAAATAGAGACCTTTATTCTTCAGAAAACAAGTTGTAGTTGGCTATGGAGCTAATGGGATTAGAGAAGTCTATGGGAGTCTGAAGATTTCTCTATTGGTTTGACTGCATATCCATTCTCATTTCTAAGTGACCTGGACAGAAGTTTTCTGTAAATGTGTTTTCAGCACATTTACAAGGTGCTTCCTTTGAAGAAATAGGGGTTTTCAAAATCATCAATCAGGACATGAGTGCTCACTACAGATGCAGAGAACTATCTTCAGTATAATGTTTTAAACACTACTTTTGTTTTTCCCCCCTCTCCTAGGCCAAAGCAGTGGCTGCAGAATCAAATGCTACTTTCTTTAATATCAGCGCAGCGAGCCTGACTTCAAAATACGTAAGTAATGGCTGTAAATTGTATTGATTTGAAAACACCCATGCTGTAACTGGGGCTTAAGAAATCCAGAGACTTCTGATGAGTCCTTGGTGAACTGTTAGCCTATACTGAACCTAGTTTTTAAAAAGTGTCTTGTGAAGTAAAATTTTTGTTTTGTACTTGTGATAAATCAATGTCAAAGGTTTTTGCAGCTCGGCAGTGACATTGACAGTCATGCAGATAGGTGGTTGTGGGATTTTTCATCTTTAAAAAGTGAATGAGTTGAGTCCCAGCTCTCTTTCACTCTGGTAATTTAGGCACCAAAATTGCTTGACAGTTAACTCAATTGTGATCATGAGAGAAGGTGTAAGTTTTTTTTAAGATGTAAACAATACCATTGTATGTACCCAACCAGTGATAATCTGAATATGTATAAACAGACTGAGTGTGGTTGGTTACCAGCAAGAATTTCTGTACATCCTTCTGTTAGCTGTCTTGTAGTAAAAATTTTTAACCCTGTCCAAAACGAGTTTGTTGTTATTTTAGGTGGGTGAAGGGGAGAAACTGGTGCGTGCTCTATTTGCAGTAGCCAGAGAACTTCAGCCTTCTATAATTTTTATTGGTAAGACTGTAAATGTTAACTTCTATTTACTTTCTTAAATAATCTTACTTACTAAAGATGAGTAAGTAATTAACTATGGGAATAGCTGGGTAAACTTTTGGGTAATTCTGCAGCGCAAGACAGCTGTCTCAGATATGACCTGCTGACCAGTCAGTAGTTCATATAAAGCATGTTAGATTACTGTTACGTTATTTAATTGGTGGTAACAGTGGGAAGAGGTGCTCTCAAAAAGAAAAATATTGTACTCTCTTTACAGAGTAAGTCCATTAAACTTCAAATATGAGAATGCATTTGCATGTCCTGAGTAGCAGTTTATTATCAGAAAGATTTAGTTTATTTTTTTTTCCTCTCATCTGTGCTTGGCATTACCTATTCAAAGGCCAACACATTACCCAAGTTTTTAAACTTCTGTAAGATGTGTCTGGCTCCTAAGCAATAAAGATCTGTTCTTTCTTAATAGAGTCCAATATTAGCAAAAGAACTTAGGCAAATACAAAGACTATGATGTTGTATGCTTAATTAGATGTATTTCTTTGGTTTTTAGATGAAGTTGATAGCCTTTTGTGTGAAAGACGAGAAGGTGAACATGATGCTAGCAGGCGTCTAAAAACAGAATTTTTAATAGAATTTGATGGTGTAAGTATTTAGTCTTGATATTATTTAATCTAGCTAAATTGGCTAATATAGTGGGTGCCAGTACAACCTATAGGTGAATTACAAAGGATTTGGCTGCTGAGGCTTAGCTCAGCCTCCCTCTCACCTCACTGTCATCAGCAAAAAGCTTTTTTTGGTTGTTCTTAATTTTCTACCTGCTTTCTGTAGTATTCTGGAAAATGCAGTCTGGACTGAAAGGTAGCAATCTGGAGATAAGCTGTAATAATGTGATTATGGACAAAGAAGAAAGGATAACAGATGGCAATAGGAAAGGAGCTGTGAGAACAAATGTTCTTACAGGGCAAGAGGGACATTTGAGGGTCAGGGAGAGTGGAATCCATGTTTGCAATTGGCATGTTTTGATGAATCGCTTCTCTTTATTCTGGCAAAGTAAAACAAGATTAAATGGCTTTTAAGTAGTTTTTGGTTTCAAAGGAATATGTGTCACAAGCAGTTGCTGTCAAGGGGTGAGACTTGAGGGATGAGGATTTCAAATGGACTAGTTCAGATGATACATATATATACACATATCTCATGTATACACAGCTCTGACACATCCGAAAGATTCATTTCTGTGTTAATACAACTTTCATTGAACTATTAACTTTTTTCTTGGCATCATAAGCTAGAGAAGGCAGAATACAGTAAGAAGTATTTAATGGCATGAATGCAATACTCGGGAAGAGGAACAGGATTTCATAGTGGGACACACACAAATGAGTGTCAGAATATTTTTCTGTCTCAGCACTGTTCTTGTATTGAATAATTTTAATTTGTGTTCCATTACCACAGTGGTTTATTGATACAGTGGTTGTAGATTTGCCTTAAGGTACAGGAGAAGCAGATATCTATATGGAGAGACAGCAAGGTTGGGAGAAACTCTAAAATGGATGAATTAGGACGAATAATGCAACATGTCAGTGATATGCAGAAATTATTACACACACATCCAGAGATTTCCCTTAAAATGAAATGGGAAAAATAAGCATAATGCAAAGTGTGCTGACTTAATATTTGAGGTGTAAAAATATCATACAATATTTTTGGGGAATCTTTTGAACATGGTAATGTAAATCTATGAAGAATTGGACACTAAGCGAATAATAATGTCTCTGATAGCCCAATGTTTTCTCTGAAGTTTGGAAGTTCTAAGTCTCCATATTCTTGGGTATAAGATCAATTGAGTGAATTGGGAAAGAAATTGCTGTGTCTTTCTGCTATTATGATTATTTATAGCTTATTTTGATTACTGGATTCCTGTGAGGCCTGTGTTAGATGGATCTCTGATCTGATTTTGTGGTTCTGGTTATATAGTTTAAAGTTTTGATTCTCACCTTGTAGGCTTCAAAACAATGTTGGTGTTAACACAGAACAGCAGAAAGTCTCTGGCTTTTTCAACCTAATTTTCTCCTGATGACTGAACTTATGAGTGCCTTTTATAATTTTGTTGTCTCAGTTTTCTCCAGCAAGACTTTGTTTTTTAAACCTTTTCCTGGTTTGACTTTACATTTATCTGAAGAATATTTTGAATCTACCTTAATGAGGAAAAAAAATAGCATATATAGTAAGATCCCATCAGTGTGCTGAATACATGGCAAGTCTCTAACTGGTTTTGCTGTATTTCTACTTAATGCAGACCGTGTAAACTGATAGCTGTCTTGCCTCCCTGCATTATTATAGGTGCAGTCTTCTGGAGAGGACAGAATACTTGTGATGGGAGCAACAAACAGGCCTCAGGAGCTTGATGATGCTGTTCTCAGGTATCAAAATGTCTCTTTTTCTGAATATATAGTAAGATGATATTCATTATGAAGAACAGGTTTTGCTTAGTATCTTGGTGAAGTTTTATTATAAGTAAAAACTCTTCAGCAAGGTTAAATTATTTAACCTCTCTAAGAGGTTAGTTGGCTTTTCTCTTTTGGGATGCATCTGCACAAGTCATGATGGTCTTGGAATTCTCTGAAACAGCAGTACCTGTTGAGATCAATGCTGTGTTTTTTAGATTTCCTGAATCTAATATGTTGTTTTTTTGTTATTGGGATCTTAATGACAGAATAAAGGAGAAAATTAGACCAGTATCCCAGATTGACCAGAAATCCAGTATTTCTTTCCTGTCAATATTAGACTTCTGACATCCTATGCAATTACAGATCTTGCTGTAGATTTGCCTTAGGACTTTTTTGCTAAAAGTACTCATACTTTATTCTCATTTCATTCTTGATTGAGGAAAATAGATATGTCAGCACTGCCTGAAGAAATTATTCCAAAGACTTCTTTGTGTAAAAATTAAGAGATGCTTCATTTTGTTGCTGGTAGTCAGTGGTATTTCTACCTTTAGAGAGTTTCCCCTCTGGGAAGAATATTATAACTTCTGATAAGAATAAGGTGAAACCAGTGGTTTGTACATATTGTTTGGTTGGTTGTTGGTGTTTTTTTCAAAATCTATAGTTCTGCTTCCTAGAATTTGATGATGGAAGTGAAATTTTGGCATTTAACCAAACCAAATGTTAGATTTGTATGTGCTAAATAGTTATAGAATAGTGTGAACAATGTATACATGTTTGGGTTTTTTTCAGACGATTCACCAAACGGGTATATGTGTCTTTACCAAATGAGGAAGTAAGTATTGTTCTCCACTCATATTTTTAAGACATTTATAGGCAGTTCTTAACTTGCCCTCGTGGGTGATTACAGTTCTGTGAACTAACTTCTGGCCCAGCTTGACCATATACACTGTGCATTAATTCTGGGAACTATTTTAAGTTTTTGCCCTTTTTTTTTTTCTACTCATGCTAGTAGCAAATCTGATAGTAGCTACTCAGTATGTCTTGACTAGTGAGGTGTTGCTTACATACTAGCAGACATGGGCAAGTCTGAAGTAGGACTTACAGGAGCATGTTTGTTTGAAGGCAGCGTTTTATTGCAAAAGATAAAAGTAATTTTCTTAAAGTTTTTCAGTTCAACAAGAGATCAGGACTTTTGATGAGGATTCTAATGACTTATTCTTGATACTAGTAGTTAGGCCCTTGATCTTGTTATTACTCAATTCCTGTCTCTGCTCCTGAAGAGATGATATTGTACAGTCTTCATTGCTCAAGCACTATAGGCAAGTTTAAACTGGTGAAGCACAAAAGCCAAACTGACAAAAGTGTAGTTCTGTTCTTGCAACACAATTCTAAGTGTTCCGTGAAAATGCATTTACATCTGATAATTTTATCTTTCAGACAAGATTGATTTTGCTAAAAAATCTTCTAAGCAAGCAAGGAAGTCCATTAACACAAAAAGAGTTGGCTCAACTAGCTAGGTAAGTATTTTGTAGCTATACTAAATAAATACATTCCTCTACTGCATTCACTCAGACTGTTTAATTCATTCAAAATGTAACTAAGGTAAATCATCTGACAGTGATAACGTGAATTGCATGCATTTGGGGAAGATGGTTTCCTGTCAGGCTTTATTAAAGTGGTTTCATATATGCAGAGATATATATATATATAGGATACACCCAGTCAGGTTTCTGTTGTTGAAACATGCTCATCAGCTCTTATCCTTTGAGGAGGAGGGAGGGGAAGGCTTCTTTCCACCCATCCCTCAAGCAGTCCAGCACTCCTCCCTGATGCAAAAAGGTAGCACCAGTTTTGCACTTGGCATTCATTTCAAATAAAAAGCAAGTTCTCTTCGCTGGTGCCTTGCTAGGCTTGTTGAATGTATTACCAACATAGCAGACAAGCACTGGATAATTTTAGATGCTTTTCACTTTGATATTTGATTGGGAAAATGTGGGTTAGTTTTTCTCTCCTGTTATGAAACGGAGTTGTTTTATGTTTTTCATCATTAAGATTGACACAGTACTGCTGTTAAGTCACCTAAATCTAATAATGGGTATGAAGGAAGTTAGACTAAAAAGCAGGTAGGGCAGGAAGGAGTGAAAACAGAACATGAGATAACAAAGATTGCAGGCAGATGTACTTCAGTCTGTTTCTCTTTGTGGTAGTACACCGGATGTTAGTAGAGTCTTGGATGTAGCATTTGTCAGCCTCTTAGTAATATTGCAGAAGTTGATGTGTAATCTACGTGGATATATTCCCTCTGCACTTGAAGGCTGTTAGCTCAGGCCACATTTAGGCTGCAGTAACTGGAGGAAAAGCACAGTCAGTTTCTGGTATTATAAACTGCAAATGTAAGAACCAAATTACAAATGCAACTTGAGTAACACCTTTTTTAAAGGATTTAGAGAATGTAAAAGTAGACCATCCTGCCTGCTTTGTTTTCCATCTTCCTTTGTTTTGAAAGAGAGAAGTATTTAACTTTCATTATGATTTTGTGTTCCTTTGCTCCTCTGCAACTTTTTCTATAAAATAACACACTTCATGATCTCCAGAATATTAAGCTCCTGTTACTGCAGTTAGCCACTGCTCTACAAGGGTGGGGTTTTTGTTTTTAAATTTTCCTTTAGGTAACCTGTACTACTTATTTTCTGTTATGTTGGCATTTTGTATTGGTGGCTTCCTGGTTCAGTGGAAGCCTTCATTCTCCCAAGTATTTAATTTGTTAACTTGGATATTAGATCTAATTCTGGAAAAGCTTCCACAGAGACTGGCTCCTTGGTTTGATTCTTTTTTCTTTTTACTCCCTATCTTGTAGTTCTGAGGATTTGGGTGATCTGCCAGGTTTATAAAAATAACAAACAAACAAACCCTAGTGGGTAGCAGAATTTACCTTCCTTTCACTTCCCTTTGTGTCATATTAAACCCACGATATTGGGTTCTCTCACTGTACTGATCAGATTGAAGGAGTACAGGACAGTTGGGGTTTTGGTGTTATGGTAATCTGATAAATGCTGATCAGCTACTGGTACAGAATTCTAACAGAAACAGTAAATGTGCTTGAGATCAGTTTTCATCTACAAATTCTGATTGCTACCTTTTTTTTTTCCTAGAATGTTATTTGGGACTTGAATATCTGTACTTTAATCTGTGAAAGATCACTTACAGTGAAATATAGATCACTTATAGTGAACTTCTGATTTATTAAACTTGCAAAATAACATCAGAGTAATACTTCTTCTGATTAAGTAACATTTTGATTATCTGCAATTAAATTGATGTGGTTTGAAGCAGGTTTTTGATTTTTTCCTTTCCTCCTTGACCCCACTTTTTCCTTTGACAAAGAATGACAGATGGATACTCTGGAAGTGACCTAACTGCGTTAGCGAAGGATGCAGCACTAGGCCCCATTCGAGGTAAGCTGCAGAGATTTTTATTTAGGTTATGACATTAGAGATATATTTTCTTACATCTTTATAATTCTCAAACCTCTGAAATGAAGCTTTTTACATTGGATTTTAGTCTGTTCCTCATCATGGCATCTTTGTAAGATTTGCTTACACAAAACCCTTCATTATCTCACCATGTGAAACAGAAAATTTTTGTATCTTAAGAGAAAAGCAGTGTGAAGTGTTTCTCATTGATTTGTGGGGTTTTCAACTAGCATATCTTTCTGAGTCTGGTGTCAGTTCTGTTGCAGCTAAATTATTACTTGAGTAGCAATTGCTGATTGCATTACTTGTCTTTATAAAGTGGTCAAATCTCTTTAAAGTCTAAAGGAAGAAAAACTGAAACAGAAGCAATTTTATGGGGTTTTTCTAGATACAGTTTGAATGGTATAGCTTTTTATATTTTTAACTCTTAATGTTGAATTGTGATCCAGATGACAGCTGTGAATGAAATAGTGTTTTACTTCTATTTGTTCTCTCTCTGACATTTCCAGCTTGGAAAAAAATCACGGTTTTAACGTGAATACTTTTTTTCAATACCTCCTCTCTTTGTTCTGTTTAATTAGTTAGTTGTATCCAGTAGCCACATCTGAAGGAACTGATCTTGTTTAGTGGAGATCAGTACTGGGATTTTTGTGTAGAAAAAAAGATTTTTGTGTAGAAAACACTTGGTATTAGTATGCAGGTTGTAGACAAACAAACACTTGACAGAAAGGTACTAAAGGCGGGCAGAGCAGAAGCGTGCTGTAACGTCAGTTATGTGTAAATAAAAGTTGTTGCAATTCTCTTAAATGATTTATGGGGAGGAGAGTGCATGTCTTGTGGGTGTGTTTGTGTTATTAGTTTTTTGAATCCTGTAGCATGCATTTTTGCCAGTGCACTCTCTCTTTTGAAAGCAGCTGTTGAAACATAATGTTTTTTACCTACTTTCTTTCAGCCGTTGAATTTGTAGAGTGCGTCTTTCACTATCTTGCATAATAACTGGGAAACAGAACTGCATTAAATGGCTCTCGTAAGAGACATCATGTCTCCTAAGAATTTGAATGTATTTATTTAGAGTGGTGGAATTAATAATGTATGCATTTAGGTATGCAGGCTTTACTTTGCTGACATTTTAATTCACACGCAAGTCCATTTCAAGAAGGGAATGTGTAACATTGTGCAACGTATTTCTTTCACTTGCAGCTGCTGTAGTCCATATAAAACAATATATTTTTGAATTTTTTTTTATATCATCCTTGCCAACCTTACCTAGTTTCTTTGTTTCTTTTTCTTGTACCCTCATAGCAAAATGTTTGCTGTTAGATGTTGATACCATAAGGGCATTGCAAGTAAAAAAACCAAATTGGTGAATGATACAAGAATGTTTAGATCCCATGAGTGCAGCATAGGGCCAGAAGCACTTTGATACACCCTGCCTGATTTTATTTCTGTGTTCTTGGCTGACTGTACCGTTTCCTGAAATTTAGTAGGGAGGTTGTGGGTACCAGGAATAATATGGGGGAAGGTAGCTCTGTTGGCTCGTGTGCTGTTTTCCATACTTCAGGAAGAGGGAGTAATTCTGCTACCACTTTGTACTGCATCTGCAGTAACTGAGTGTGGGAGCTGGAGGAACTGATGGGAACTGGTTGAGAAACTGATAAATGGGGAAGAAGGAGGCAAAAACATCATGTACCTTTCTGTACAGGAGACTGTGTTGAGGCAGAAAGGTAAAATTCTTAGCTGCAGGGTTGTTTGTTTTGGTTTTTTTTTTTCCAGAATAGAAGTGCTTTTAACATGTTTTAGTTGTCAGAAGTGATGAAAATTTTCTTAGGAAACTCACTGATCTATCTTTATTTTTACAGAATTAAAACCAGAACAAGTGAAGAACATGTCTGCCAGTGAGGTAAGCTATTTTAGCGGCTGTATTTTCCCCTTTGAATAGAATGCATGCTCGCTAGAAACTTTCAAGGTCCCTTTTTAATGCAATATCTGTTACTTACTTGATGATATCAGAGGCCTGTCTTTTATTTTCTCACGGTGTTACTTCCCAAGAACGTTCTCAAAAGTATTATGTGAAATTACTTCTACCCCCTGCACCACATCTTTATTTAAAGCAGATTAACTTAGGGAGAACCTAAAACAGATTTGTGTGTATATGTGTAATACATTCATATAATTCAAAATATAATTCATTCACATGGACCATCATAAAATAATAAATTAAGCTCATCATCACAAACTGCAGCTATAAACATCAAAAAGAAAAGGAAGCAACTGGTCCTGTGTACAGAAGTTTCTGTTCAGGTATGTGTGCAAACCACTGTTACACAGGGGAAAATGAAGCAAAGCTTAATTTATCAGTTGCATTTTGTGTTTAGCCTGAGGTTGTGGCTAAGGCTGTGATAAACTGGAAGGATTTGTTGCAGGTGGATAACAATATCTGTGGTCATTTGTTGTGATGTCCTCATGCACCACATACTGAAACAGGAAGTAATGACAGTCTCATGAGCTATTAAATAACAAGGCAGACCTTACTATTAGCAAGTGTTAGTATATTAAAAATGGTAAATGCTGGTAGTCTTAAATTACAAGACTCTTGCATCAGGTCATAAAAGAATAGAACACCCAAGTTTGGAAGGGACCTTGAAGGATCACCTTGTCCATCCTTTTGTGGGAAAGGGAACTTAGATGAGATTATTTAACACCCTGCCCAGTCATATCTTCACAACCTCCAGCAATGGAGACTATTCCACATCCTTGAGGGGGTTGATGCAGTGAATGACTGTGTTCACTGTAAAAAAATTCCATCCTTACATCAAGATGCAGCACTCACAGAACATGTTTTGTTAAAAGTGAATACTCAAGTACTTCTTGAATAAACTGAAGTACATAAACCACTTGTGACCCTGATGTCTTTAATTTTCTCTTTAGATGAGAAATATCAAACTGTCAGATTTCACAGAATCTTTGAAGAAGATAAAGCGCAGTTTGAGCCCTCAGACCCTGGAAGCATACATTCGCTGGAACAAGGACTTTGGAGACACCACAGTGTGAGACACTACTTGAAGTGAACCAGTGCTGCCTGGGGAGCAGTTGGTGCAGATGACTGGGAAGCAGGCAGAGTTTACAGGACTTTACAGATATTTAAGTATCTGCATTAAAACTTGAGATTAAGAGAAAATTATACAATGTGAAATGTGTTCATCAAAGCCTCCTTGCCATTTAGTGAGGATTTACACACTGTAAGTAAGAGCACAATAGGACTTGACATAAGATTCCTAGCAATCTGATTCTGGTTTGAACATTAATATATGTATATTGTTTCGGCTACAAGGCTCTGATGATATTGATCATTGGAAGACCTTTCCCTACGTTGTGTGTGTGGTTTTTTGTTTTTAATTTTGCCATGACATTGATGAACAATGAACTTGGAACAATGATGTTCAACTGGAGGTTTGTAAACTTCGGTTCATTTTTTTGACTTTTTTATCCTTAATGTGCCAAATAAAAGAATTTCCCTGTGTAGAATGGAAGAACAGCATTGGGGAATTACAATTATTAAAATGTTAAAAGCAGCTGGTCTGTTATGATTTGTCTTTTTGTTTTGTTGTAATGTGACTGAATTGTTCACAGGACAGGTTTAAAGAAGACCTTTGATAGCAGAACAGCAAAAAAACCCAACCTTATAAAACCAATTCAAACTGCCTTTTAAAAGAAAAATCACTAAATAAAAGAATAGACTGAGATATTCATTTACTGGCAGTATTTTCTCTTAATGCATTTTCTAACGCTTCCATTGGTAGAATGTTAGCTTATGCTTACAGTGTACAACTTGAGCCCAGCTGATGTTTGAGAGAGTAAGTGATGCTAATTGTTGAGTTTCAGAAATGACCTGTTTCTACTCTGTGTTTTGGTCTGTTTATGATAATTGAAAGTAAGATTTCCATTGTGATAATTTTTTTAATCTCCATATGTAAGCGTTAAAATATGAGGCTACATGTTTAATACATGGCACACGTTAATGTTTTTATAGCTTTCATATGTTTTGTTTTATATATTAAAGTATGAAACACTCAACTGATCTGCTTTTTTAAAAAGAAACTGCATCTTTGTACAAATACTTGTTTTTATTATATAAATGACAAGCTATTAAAAAAAACCAAACTCTCAAGTGATAGCCTTTAAATACCATAATAAAGGAAAGCATTTTTGCCTTTACTTTTAAAGGCCCAACATCTTGTTTACAAATTCTACTTGGATTAAACACAGATGTTTGCAAGGCAGAATACTAATTCCTTGTTAAAGCAGGCTTGTGGGTTGTTGGGTTGTTTTTTTTTGTTGTTGTTGGTTGGTTGGTTTGGGGTTTTTTTCCACCTCTCCCAACTTAGTGATACTGCAAAATGTATATAGTGTTACTGTTGTTTTAATGAAAATGAGTTTTAAGTGTTGTTTGCTTTTGGTCTTAACAGAATATTTGTTTTTAATTTTTCATTTATTTTTTGGAACTACTTACCTGAAAATTGACTATAAATAATATATTATATGTATATATATGGAAAATAAACCCTTGCTGATAGATGCAGTTGTAGGTATAGTGATACTGTGAGAGGACTGTGCTCACTGTGTGGTATTGAGTACTAAATAGCAGAAACTCTGTCAAACCTTTGCAATATGTTTGGGATTCTTCTTTTTTTTTCAACTAGAGATGCTTTTAACTCATCTTAAGATTAAAAACAATCAAATAAGAGAAGATTGTGTTCCACTAGTATGCCTTTTCAAATAGTCTAACCAAACCACTTCTAGCCTTCTAAGGGTAGGACTCTCTCAAATGTACATCTTATGTAAATGAAACATGTGACTTTGGTTTCCCTGATTCACTTTGCTGGAGAAATGCTAAAGGATTTCAGATTCTTAAATCTCATGTCTTGCTTTGCCTTAGTTCTGCCTTCAGTAGACCATCTCTGTTGTTGGAGATTCCTGGCTGACTTGATCCATATTGTAATATTCTTCATAGTGCTAAGCATGATTATTACTGTTGTATTAGCGTCTGCCAAATAGCTACAGCTAAGAAAGGGCCGTGGTTTTATTCATAAAGCTTTGGTAAACTTTCCTTGAGATCCTTGGCAAATGAGAACTTTGAAGATAATGCTTCTGGTTTTGAGTGTTCCTAAATTATTGCTATAAAACTCTTTGGTTTTGTCCACTTAATTAAAAACTGGTTATTTATTTCAAATACATACTCACTGGCATGAGATAGATACCTGAAATGTTGAGATAGAAGTCTCCATCTGCTGAAGTAGCACCAGTATGCAGCACAAAGGGTCAGAATCACCAACTGCTACTTAGAAAGGGACCAACCCTTTCCCTTGTTTGTACAACCAGTTCAAGTCAAGAGAGTCTGTGTGACTGGCACAGCTGCTTTTTGGTATTCTATTATGCCTGATTGTTTTCTGCTTAGTGGATGAACTACAGCCCTATAAATTAGTGCTGGAACACAGTAAAAAGAAGGAAATTTTGTTGTGCAACGTCAGTTTGCCTCACAGCTGCTGGATTCTTAGCCCATGGCCAAGTGCTGTTTGGTTCATAAATCTCCTTTAAATGTCTTGTCTTATGCTGTTTTCTGAATAGTGTCTTTTAAGAATAATTCTATTCCCCTTAAGGCATTGTCTTGCATCTTACTTTCTCATTTTACATGTGCTAAGTCCCAGTGATTCCATCTATATGTTGGATTCACTGTAAGAGCAGATCTGGGAAAAACAACCACAACAATGGAAAAAACCCACCAAGCCCTTGCCCCCCTCCCAAAACCCCCCAACAACCTCAAATTACTCGTGTTTCCCAAGTCTGTAGTACTTACGTGGAACTCTAATTTTCCATAAAATCAAGTTGTGTTCTAATACCATGTCCTGAATCAGGATAAACAGGACATCAGGTTGGATGCTTTTAACCTTTGCAGACTGTCATTCTATTAGCTCTGCACTGGTTTTTTCCTTTCTTTTTTTTCCTTTCTTCTCCCCCCCTTTTTTTTTTCTGTGAATCTGCCCACTGCTAGTGAATGAGTGACTTGACCCACTTTTTTGACATGATTAGTAAGCAGCTTGTCTGGCTCTCTGCAAGTATGTGTTAAGGATTTTCAAGTGTAGCAGTTACTGGAGGGAGAAAATAAAACCAACTCAAACCTCTTGTGTTTTTCTAAAAATCTTCTTCCTATATCTTTCTGCTTTTTATTAAGCGGGTTCCTGCTTTTTGTCTTTCAACATACTGGAAAAACAACATCTTTTCAGAGAGCAGGCTCTTAGTTTTAGTGGTATAACAGGAGGGGGAATCTCAAGCACTGTAGGTTGCTCTTTCTTCTTAAAATGAGAATTTGTTATGTGTTACAGTGTTCCCTTTACTAATGTTGACTTTTCTGTAGACTACAGCAGACCTGTACAGGTTCTCTGCGTGTGCTAAGACGAAACGAACATTAACAGAATATTAAAGATAAGCCTTAAACTAGGGTATTTATGCACAAGTAAGTTACTCTGTCTTGTTAATTTCTTAGACTTTACAGGGTTTAGTGTGTTAGGAATAGGCATTGTGCCCCTGAGATGTCTTACTGACTCAAAGCCCGTCGCTAGTAACACTTTAAAATGAGAAAGAATGGTATTTCTAAACTGAGAAGGAAAGTTGTCACTGCACTAATTAGAGGCTATTGCTGGTTTTACTGTTACATTCTCTCAAATGTTTTTAAAATGACAGTTTTTATACATATAACTCAATTAACCTTACCTTCTGGTGTAGAATAAATAGTATTTTTTCTATTCTAAACAAGTGGGTTTTAGCACTGCTTGGCAATGCTGTCAAGTCCCTCTTGTGAAATTTAAGTACTTTGTACTGGGAATACTGAAGTCAGATATGCTGGCAAATTGAACTGAGACATCTGTTCTGCAACTGGAAAGCAGCATTCTCCTTAGGGTTTCCTTAATCACCTATGGTGAGACTTCGTGCCCTAGATTTTCTTAGTGCTTTCCTAGCCAAGACATGGATAATGCATAGTTGTGCCTAGGATGTGCTTCTCTAGCTTCTCCAGCGCTTTAGTGATGCTTCTGCATGTGGCAGCTTTGAGAGGTAGCCAGTGCTACTGTATCTGACCAGATTTTCATTCCTTGTCTGTGGCAGCCTCAAGCTTTTGTGATGCTTTTAAGTTGTTGGGGTTTCTACCAGATATCAAAAATAGAATGAAGAGTAGCAAGCAGGTAGTGAATGCAACTAGTTATCTCAGTCATTGTGCTAATTAGAGGCAGTTTTATTATTAGTTTCTCTTGAGCTGCTACTTAGTGTTGAAGAATGTTGTTTTACTGACCTATGTGTATTTTCATGCTTAGGATGATCTGCAGATATCCTAAGAGATGACCACCTGATCAGCTATTTTAGAATTTTTTATTTTATTGTAATTTTCAATATTTTTTCTTTTAATTATGGTAATTATAATTCCACTGGATGAGGAAGTTAAGCTGTCACTTCCTACAAATACAAAATCACCTTGTAAAATATGGGGAAATGTGTATTCTGTTTTTCTTGCATCTTGTGTAAATTGTTAACTGTCTTAAAGTGGAAACTTCTTACCTTGTCAATAACTACCTCCTGAGTTCAGCAATAATTGGCAAGGTGTACACTCCTCCAGTGGATTCAATATACTGGCTCAACACTGCAGATTCTTCAGAGTCTGATGTTTTGATTTGAAAATGCTTGACATTACTTCTGGAAACTACGGTGATGAACCTTGTTTTGCTGTAAGACTTTCCTTGCCTTCATAAGATACACTTCTTAAAATCCTTTCTTCAGAGAAGTGGCTTTGAGGATAAAAGGTCAGGTTTGTAGTTGGTTAACACAGGCGTATTTGTCAAAGATGCCGGGGTTGGTCTCTCAGTTTTGCAGGGTTTTCTCCCATTAGAAGTGGGGAAGAAAGTACTTTATCTAATAGTCGCACACCTGTCAAAGGGACTGGAAATACAGAAGCTGTTTTTGCCACATGATTCAAATTTTTAGTCATGTGAAGGGCTAGTCAGTAATTTTCAGAAATCTGTATTAAAGTGATGAAAACCAAAGGTGGAGACAAAACACCATACCCCACCCCCATAAAATATATTCGACAACTCCAGTCTCGGATGGGATTAATTTTTGTACTTTGTTGTTTTGAAGCACTTTTGTTTCATTGTTCTTTTAAGAATGTTTTCTGAAATGTTAAGCACCATTTTACTAACAAGCAATGTAAAAAAGCATGACGAGCAGTCACATAGCTTTAACTCACAATAAAATGTTTCATTTGTCCTGTTCTTACTGTTTTCTTGTCCGTTTATCAGATAAAATGTCTAAAACTAAAAGCCTTTTCATTAAACTTGAAGCCTATTAAATTGCTGCTGGTTTAAAAAAAATTTAAAACATCAGGTGTTGTATACCAGATGATGGAACAATAAAAATGTAAATAAATCAGTTTCTAAATAACATAACTCAAGTTCTTAAAACTAATGTAAACAGAAGTGCTACTTCCTAAATAAATGTGCTTAAACTGAAAGTGTGTGCTTATCCTAGTCTTGATAGATCATGGTGGAAATCAGGAGGTTTCACTTAACTAATTCCAGTGGTCATGGTGAAGTCCTGAAAAATTTGGAGCCAATTTCCTTGGCTTCAGAATGGCACCTTTTATTTTGCTTGGGAGAGAGTGCTGCTGTTAATTCTGAATTAACAATCTAAATTCTTATCCCCATCTCTTTACCATTTGTAATTCTTGGTCTTGAGACTGCATCTGGACTGCTTACAGCTACTGGGGTGTTCTGTTCTTACAGTTATATCCTGAAGATAAGATTAATCAAACTTTTTTTAAAACTCATTTTAATATTACATACCTGGCAGCACTAGGGGTCTCTGAAAAAAGAGCCATGACCACTGCCTTCCACACATCATCATATCTATCACTGCTAAAACCAACCAAATAAAAATCAATACAGCAATGAGGAAAAAACCCCAAGGTTTTGTACTGAAGCATATGAGCTGTTCCTGCTTCTGTCAAGGAGTAATTCCTTAGGATAGAGAGACATCATTGTTGTCTGTCCAAGGTCTCTCTCTTTGGCTGAAATACTGCTTGGAGGTAGATTTTGAACCACTAAAATAATTTCTATTGGTAATTTTGTGTATAGGTTACAGACATTCAAATATTTTATTTTTGTAGAGGGGATAATCAGATAAAATTAGTGAAGAAGGAAGAGCATGAAAAAAATACCCCTCTATTTGCTATTTCGAAACCTACAGGTATTTTGTTTTTGGCAGCATACCCCGGTACTGAAGTATCTTGGACTCGTTAAATTGTTCCCATTCCAGCCAAGTGGGGGAGACAAGACTGCATGCCTAGTATAATATGCAGGCGTTATCTCAGATAGAGATCTATTTCTTTCTGTATTTTAGTGCTCTAAGCTAGCCAGAGAAAAGTGAGAAAAAAGTAAAATTGTTGGGTTTTGTTTTGTTTGTTCATGCCATCTTTCTGCAAATTTCCAAATGTCGTGAACTTGTGAAATCTAGCCTGTTTCTTACAAGGGTTCATATGGCTCTAGAAAAGACAGTTATGCAACTTTCTCTAAGTCATTTTTTATTCCGTGTATCATGATAAAACAGAAAATAGATGTGGTGAAGGCAGAAAAAATATCATTAAACTAAAATCCATCTCTCAACACTTGTGGGATTATTCCAGCTGCTGTGTTGTAGCTATATTAAAAATCCCACATGTTTTTCAGAATATTAGCCTACAAACAACCTATTGAGCAAAGTGTGTTGTTTTTACCACACAGTTTTGAAAATTCCACTTTTTTGGCACGTATATACTGTAAGAACAATATGTTCTTTCTAAGTCTGTAACTTCTGTTATTTTCAAATCTCATTTTAGCAGTTTCTAAAAGGCCTCAAACTTGCCTCAGTTGTTAAGACACCCTTGAAGACTGTTAGTTCTGTCATGTGCAGAATGCTAGTATCAGCTGTGCTATTGTAGAATTTGTCTTCAGTGAAGACACTTCTACAGGTGCAGTTTCTAAAAACTAACAATTGGCCTCTTCTGGGAAGAAATTACCTATGACATCAAATTATCAAAAAGCCCAATACATAGTCAATAATGCAGTAACCAAACAACTTCATGGAGCAAATTATACAGTGGTTCACCCGAGTTCTGATTTCCTTGTTAAATTTGAATGGAGGCAGCAGCTGCAGTTTGAATTCTCTTGCCTATCATCCCGATTCTATAAAGTGCAGATCTATTTTCTGCAAATAGTTTCCAAAACTTCTTCCATACACTGGAAAAAAAATTTACTGATTACAGCCAAGAGCTTAGAATGAGGTCTGAGACATTAACTATATCTTGCGGAATACAATTACCTGATCAGTCTGATAGTTATTCTTAATTAATGATACTGTGTTCTCTAAGGACTAGACATAAAATCTGGAAAATAAAAATTATTTTATCTTTTTTGTCAACAATAAAATCACATGCTCTGCAAATGCACAGGAACAATACAGACTGAAAACTTATCTGTGAAGCACGCTTAACTGGGAAGCAGATTAAAGACTGGCTTGTTCCTGGTTTAATGTGATGTACAGGCCTCTCACTCACAGGTAAGTATTTTGGTATGTTTTATAGAACAGGTGAGATGCAAATAACATTTTTAACCAGTTTAACTATGGGTACTGGAGAACCTAATAGACTCCTAAAAGAACAAAGATAAGGCAGTGTTACAGAAGGTTGTTTCAAGTATCTTCCTAGGCACAATAACCTGTCTTAATAAAATATCTCGCATCAATTTTTATTACTACCTCTTTTCCACCCACTTTGCAAATTCAATAATAAATAAGCTGTTGTGTGACTAAGCCTTTGAGTTCATTCAATCCCATGCAGGTGCTTTGCAACACAATTTTTCTTGAGAGAGAGCTATCTGAACTTCCGAGACGACTTCTGTATTTCATTGTACTCTCCATGCAAAGTGGTCCTACCGTACACATTCCTTCTGACAGGAACTTCTGGGCACAGCGAAGCGATCTGCTGGGCACCCACACCAGGGGATTGCTGTCCCCTCGCAGCCCTCGTGTCCCGGTGTTCCAGAGCCTCAGTAGCAGTAGGCACTAGCAGAATCTTCTTTCCAGGCCTGCTTTGGACAGCACCAGACTCTGGAATGGCGTTGGACTGCGTGCAGATCCCTCCTCTGGACCCTAAAGCTACTAATGCTTATCTTATCCAGAGCAACGGGAGCAGTTCTGACGATCTCAGCACACAACAAAGTGACTATATTTTCAACATAGTTGCTGTAGTTTGGAGAGCTGCTGTCCTTTGGGGGTTCTGCTGGGAAGAAGAAAGACCTTTTGCAGGCTGTGTCCTGAGTGCCCTTAATGCCGAGCACCGCGGCCGGGCGCGGGCTCCGGTGCATTCCTGTGCGGAGGAATGCTCGTACTGGGAAGCAAACCCATCCTTGTGGAATTGCTGTAGTGGAATATCGCGACAGACTATGACAGGTCTACGACTACGACAGTCTTTAAGTGTGCCACAGGAAATTTAAGTTGAATACTAGGAAGAATTTCTTCACAGAAAGGGTGGTTAGACATTGGAATGGGCTGCCCGGGAAGTGGTGGAGTCACAATTCCTGGAGGCGTTTAAAGGAAACACTGCACGTCGCACTCGGTGCTATAGTCTAGTTGACATGGTGGTGTTTGGTCAGAGGTTGGACTCTGATTCTGTGATGGTGACCAGCCGTCGGAGCCCTTTCCCTGGATTCTTGCAGGCAGCAGGCAGACAAACAGCAGACGTGCGGTGGGGCGGCAGACAAGACCCTTATATCCCAAGGTGGGCCGCCAGCTCAGCCTGCCGCCGGCTGGGGAGGAGCGAGGGGAGGGCGGGTTGTGCCGCACGCCCCGGGGAGGAGCACGGAGCCGCAGCCGGCTCCCGGCGGGCGCCGCTTCCGCCACGTGTCCCCCCGGGCCCGCTCGTTGCCGCGGCGACGGAAACCTCTCCCGCCCCTTCCGGCCTCGCATGGCGCCGTCTCTTCCGCTGCGGGGAGTAATATGGTGAGTGGCCCCTGCTGGGGGCAAGGAGGGAAGGAGGAAAGGAGGAAAAGAAGTCGCGCGCGGAACACGGGGTGAGGAGGCTGTTGGGAGCGTCCTTTCCCTCGCCGGGGCGGCGGCGCCGCGGGGCATCCGGGCTGGCGCGGCCCTTAGCGGGCCCGGGGGCAGCGCGGGGCGCCGCTGCCCGTGCGGTGTTTCCTCCTCGGAGCTCTCCGCCCTCCCCTCGAGCGCGGTCACCGGGGGTGCCGGGGCCGTGGGGGGCTCCTGTTCCGGAGCTGCGTCTCGAACGAGGTTGCCGGGCTGCGGTCTGAGCCTCGGAGTTCTCCTTCAGCGGCACATCGGTCAGGGAGCTGCGACTCGCCTCAGGACAAACAGGTTATAGTGCCCCTGCTCCCCAGGGTCGGGGCTGTCACTCTGAGGCTCGCTTCCCAAAGACAAAAACCCGTTCTTTTGGGAGCGACCGCTGTGTGTGAGTGTTCATCTGGGCGGCGAAATGTTCCCTTTTCATGCTGAGCGCCGCTAAAGTGACATCGGTGTCAATAACAGGTGCTGTCACCTGTTGGCGCAGACAGTGCCGCTCGTTGCAGAAACACATCTTGTGCCGCTCCTTCGGCTCCGCACGGGCACCCTCAGGCGCTGAGACGTGGGGCAGCCGCCCTGCCCCGCACTGAGCTCTCGGCAGAACTGTAGGGTCTACAGCTTTAATGCCAAGGTGCAACACATGCGGAGTTGGAGCTTGCTTCCAGGGGTGGGCTGTGGCCTGCGTGAGTTTGCACGAGGTCCTGTGTGGCACGGAGTACACAGCTGTGATGCACGGCATCCTTTGTAAACACGGGGCTGTGGCACGGTGTGGCTGGGCGGCGGACACAGTGCCAACAGTGCGGGAGAGCAGTGGGTGTGAAGGCGGCAAGGAGGGCTGTGAATGTGTGAAGGGTTTGGAGGGGAAGCCGTGCGAGAAGCGGCTCAGGTCGCTGGGTCTGTTCAGCCCGGAGAAGAGGAGACTGAGGGAAGACCTCACTGCAGTTACAGCTTCCTCATGAGGAAGAGGAGGGGCAGGCACCGATCTCTACTCTGTTGTGACAGCGACCAGACCTGAGAATGACCTGAAGCTGTGTCAGGGGAGGGTTATGTTGGATGTTAGGAAAAGGTTCTTCACCCAGAGGGTGGTTGGGCACTGGAACAGGCTCCCCAGGGAAGTGGTCACAGCACCAACCTGACAGAGTCCAGGAAGCGTTTGGACAATGCACTTGGGCACATGGTGTGATCCTTGGGATGCCCTGTGCAGGGCCAGGAGCTGGACTTTGATGATGTTTGTGGGTCCCTTTCAACTCAGGTTATTCTATGATTCTTTGTGGTTCTGTAACACAGCAGCTTTCATAAGCAGGCAGTCTGTTAGAAAAGCCTTCCAAGGTGTTCTGGCATCCTGCATGTGTCTGTTAAGGATTAAAATAATCATGTAATGATTTGCTAATAAAGAAAAGAGTAAGTGCCAGTGTTTTGTTCCAGATGAGCCAAACGTGGGATCTGTAGTAGTGCTTAAATTTTGATTCATGGCACACTTGTATTTCTCAGATAATATGAAATGCAGCTGTGTTGACAAAATGTCTGAAAGTTAATTGAATTTATTTTGGTGAAGAGCCCATTAGTATGTCTTTTTGCCTTCTGCTGGCAGCTAAGGTATGATGAATTAAGCCTTATTTAATCCAGCCCCAAAATGCTCCAGATGACAGACCATCCATTATAAGTCCACACATTTCTACTGCACATCAGAAGGGCTTTTCGTGTGGAAAGTTTACTTCTTTGTGGGGAGAGCAGAATGGAGAACAAGCAACTAGAAGGTTGGACCCTCTGAGGAAAGGGAGCCAAGTGGCATGGTAGACTAATTTCTCTGGTAGTCTGCTCCCTGTCACGCTCCCAGGAGAGTCATGTAGCTCCCTCTCACCCTCATCTCCACGCCAGGACAGAGGCCTTTTGTAGGTCTCTGTAAGGTAGGGGAGGGAGCACCTACACTGACCATGGCTGCTGTGCGCTTTTAGGTTAAGTCAGAGCCAAGATTGTTGGTATGTCTCATTTTGTTACTGGCCTTGTGTCTACCACATCATCAGCATTGTTTTTCCTTCTATGGTAGGTTCTCCTTTATAGATCTATAAACAGTATTTTCCTGTTTAATAAATCCGTTGCCCTTGGGTGGGAAGTGTGCTTTGGTAAAGAAAAATATATGTGTTTTCAGACTGTCTTGTAGTAGTTACATCTAAATAAAAGTTAAAACCCACTCTTTAAATGATACTTTAGTATCTTTTCCGGTAAGCCTGAGTTCTGGATCATGTTTAAATGGAGCTTGATTCTAAGTCATTCCTCATTTTCTAATATATTGCCCATGTGAAATGGTTACCAAAATATTGTTGAGTTTAAAGTTTATGTGATATTTCTAGTTAACAAAAAATTCACCTGAATCTTTGATATCATTTTGAAAATAGTTCATAAATGAAGATTTCCTTCTTGCTAATTTAAATTATGGTTTAAGTAAAGCTTTTAATTAAACTATTGATTTTTTTTTTTTTAAGGGGACAATACACTTGTTCCGGAAATCACAGAGATCATTGGTTGGAAAGTTAACACATGAATTTAGGTTGGTTGCAGCAGACAGAAGGGTAAGTATTACTTAAAAAAATCATCATCATAATAAAAATACATTAGCTATGATAGGTTAAAATACACTACTAAGTATACAGTGAAATTTTTTCTTCGGATTTTTCTAGCTATGCTTAAAAAAAAATATCTCTCTGAAGCCGTATTCCTTCCAGTGCATTATCCCTGTCACTTAATGTTCTCCAGAATTATACTTACATCTAATGGGTTCAGTAGAACTGTAAACTGAATATGTGCAGATGTTTTTGGGACCAAAGTTTCAAAGCACAAAAAAGGAACCCACTAATATAAAGTTGCACAAGTTGGTCTTCAAAAATCACATGCTGTGTGCTGTAATAAAATGCAAATATTGTAGGTGGGTGGGGGTTTTTTTAGACCAAAAGGTGTTTTAAGCATGGTGGCATTCATAAATGAGTTTTAAAATAATCTATGAAGTTTAAAATAGAATAAGGGCTTATTGTTCTGAAATGAGTGGTGCATTTTTGGGAGGGAGGAGAAGCAAGTTCTGTTTTCATGACCAAGTACTGCAGTATTATTTTTTAAAACCAGATAGATATATTTTTGTCTTGTAAATTTTGGAAGGTATAAAATACATATTTATTCTCATCAACAGTCCTGGAAGATTTTACTGTTTGGTGCTATAAATTTAATATGTATTGGCCTCCTGCTCATGTGGTGCAGCTCTACAAACAGCATAGGTAGGTGGCTCTCATGTACTGAAACTACAATAAACTACTGTGTGTTTCTTAGCTTGTGAAGTTCCAAATGACTGGAAAAGCAAAGTCCAGTACTTAATGGAGTTAGGGGTTATCTTCAGAAAGTGCTTCCTTTTGATTTGGCAGAGTCAGCTTAGAAGCATGTTTCACAGACAAGTTTGGATGGGTGAAAGTCCTTCAAAGTTTGCAGTTTTTCAGTCCTGCTGGTCATTTGCTCCCTGCAGTAGCTTCTTCATCTTTAAAACTGAAAACCAGTAGACTTTTGAGTTACTAGTCCTCAAACCTGTTCCTTGTATAAGTAGCACCAGTGACATACAGACACCCTTACTTTCAGTTGAATGAGGACGTTTGTAGCATGGCAAAAAGGTTAAGAGTTCTTTGATTCCAGGGAATGCTCAGAAGTAGCCAAAACACTGGAGTGTTACCAACACCTGTGTAGCTGCCGCTGCAAAGCACAGCACTGTGCTGTGGGGAAATGAGCTCCAGATCAGCCAGACCCAATGCAGTTTTGTATGCTTTCTGCTTTTGGATAGGGGCTTCGATGTGCTTCCCATCATCTGTACTGAGAATAGAATGCTTTTTTAGTTTTTAATTTTTTATGCAGGTTTTCTTGCAATTTTGGGATAGGTTAGAGATGCAAAACAAGTGAAAAATGCTGTTCAACCTACTTTTCACTGCAATAGTGCACATAAGAGATCTCTTGCTTTGGTAAGCCATGTGTTTCTGGAAGATCTGACTTTTCAGTACTTAAATTCCTAGTCACAGCTTAGTCACAAATATGGTACCTTTTGTATCTGGGCTTTATTACATGCTTTAGTTGAACTAGGATTGCCATAATCAACCTGCTTATGATGTTAAATATATTGATGTCTTTAGAATATTCGCAGAGACTTGTTCTATCAGCAGAGACAATTTATGAAAAGAACGGCACAAAAGAGACTTGAAATACAAGTGATTTTTGCATTGAAAAATTAAATATTAATTTTTAATATTTTCTTTACAGCTTTAACTGCTTACACATATTTGACAATTTTTGACCTTTTCAGGTGAGTTTTTTTCCCATTTTGTCTTACTGTTCATCTGTATCTGTATATTTCTATATGTTTAAAGTTTACTAAAACTGATTCAAAGACATGTAACTTAATAATCAGTATAGAAACAGTAACTGGTTTAAATATAGGTTAAATTAGTATAAAATTGCACACAATAAATAGATGGTAAAACCCACCATAGCTCTATTGAGAATGACTAGTAACTGATCAGTTCAGTCATGGATTTCTCTGTGCAGATGTGTGGCAACATAAAACAATATAGCATAAATCTATTGTCTGATTGTTCTCTGATTGTGAGGTAACCCTCAGTTTTAACATCAGGAGACAAGAGGCATGTAATTCTATTTCAAAAAGATTTCGTAAGCTGGGTACCAAGCACTTTGCACTTAAGGTCATTAGATATTTTCAATATTTTTCTTATTTCCTAACAAAATTATATTAGAACTTTTAAAGTGATAGTTCTGAATGCTTTTGGCAATATTGATAATACAGACATGAAATACATTCAGGTCTTATCTAGGATAAAGAATGGTATCAGAAGGTACAGAAGATATCAGTGGTTGGGAAATAAAATGTATATATTTTTAAAATATTAGCCTACATTATTTTCCTTGCTATCTCACCATCTTATAAAAGGTATGGATCAACTTTCTGAGTCATACATATATCCACTACATACTAAAACTTACCTGACATTCAGTAAGACATTTATAAATAACACCAGCAAACATGCAGAAACAAAAATGACTTGTTGATATAGGCACACAAAAAAAATTTGATTTGTGACTGCATTAGAATTGTGATTTAACTTTAATTAATCTTGTATCTACTGGGTTTTTGTCGACTCCAAATGCGTTTTTCACCTTGGGGAAATTGGGGAAAGTGTTGATGTTGTACTTCCCATTCATAAAGAAAGAAACAAAGAATTTTTTTTTTATTTTTTCAATTTTTTTTATAGTTTTAGAAGAAGGTAGAACACCCCTGGCACTCATATCTTAGGTTAATTATGGGTTGAACTGAAAAATTACTCTAACTTACAGCAATCTCTTTCAAGAGTATTGATTTGCTGCAAGGGAGAACAATGCTCAGTAATTCTACTGCAGAAATCAATTTCTGCTTCTTTTCTTTTTGTCATTTTCCTGGTTGTATATAATAGTCTTACTGAGTATATGAATTTACTGTTTTGTGTAGGAACAGTATTATTTCCTGTGCTTTTACTTTTATTCTACACAGCTGAGGATCAAGTTGTGAGAATGTGATTGTTCATCAGTTGTAGGGATGAGTTCTTGATCCAGCCTGATTTAACATTGTCATTAATTACAAAAGGAGTGCATGAAAGCACAGATGGCACTGAATCCATGTAGATTCCAATTGAAAAAATTATTCAAAGGGGTCAATAGAGGAAAAACAGGCTGAGGAAACTATACTCATCCTTTAAACATTCTGACTATTCCTGTGGAGATTCCAAAATAATTGGAATTTAAGATGTTCAATATGAGAGAAAAATTTGGACAGCAGATAGCAAGAGAGACCTGTGGCTGTCAGTGAATGGCCAGTTAGATTAGTGTTTGTGTGGGTGAATGCAGTCAAAGAAAGTAAATCTGTTTTGGCCATCTAGATAGAGAAATTACACTGTGCAAAATAAAGGCAATGCTTCTTGTCGCCCGAGAGTTATTCTAGAGTGCTAAATCTACTTCATGGTATATCTCTAAAAGAAGAGTTTGATGGAGAGATTTCTTTGCTTTTTCTTTCACTCTTCTGTCTTGCTTATCAGCTCCCTTCTCATTTAAATGGCCTTTCTCGGGTTACAGCATTTCTAGGCAAGCTCAAAAAGCACGAGAGGAGCATTTAGAACATCACTGTGACAGTGATGGAGGTTGAGTTCAGGGCAAGACGTGGTTGTATTCCTTTGTTGAGTTCTGGTGGCTCAAGTGTGTATGTGTAGGTTATGTAGTTCATAAAGGGTGCAGTTATTTATCATAGTCTAATTCTCCCCTTTTTTCAGTTTGATAACATGTCTAATAAGCTACTGGGTAATGATGAAGAAACCCAGCCCAGTCTATTCATTTGGGTAAGTACTAACAACAAGAAGTAGTGTTTGATAATAGAACATTTCATATGCTGCTCGCTGTCGTTGCTGGGATCCCTGAATAGCCATCAGTAATAATCTGTGTGTGAAAGAGGCTAAAAATGAGGAGGGCCAAGACTTACTGTAAAGAAGAGTTACAGAGGAGGAGACAGATGGGAAGAAGAACTAAGAAATGCTTAATTTTAAGGTGTCTCTGATGAGTGGAGTGTTAAAAGAAACTGAAAATAATGCCTATTCCATTAAACTTCCAGTTTCTTCCCATCTGTCTGCTATTGAATGAACTGAAAAGAGTAGGTGTATTCTGCTTTTACAGAAAAGATTATTTTGATGCATTGTTCAATGTTCAGTGTTTCTAAACTTAATTCTCAAATTTCAGGTTTGAAAGGTTTGAAGTTCTAGCTGTATTTGCATCTACAGTTCTGGCACAGCTTGGTGCTCTTTTTATACTGAAAGAAAGGTAGGATTATGTATGTTTTTCTTTAATTTTTTACCATATGAAGATATAGTCCAGACCAACCAAAATCACATGCATTCCTCAAGTGCTGTATGTAGAGAGATACTTTAGAAAAAACTTAATATTTAAAAAAAAATATTGCTAAATTTTACTGCTTGTTTACATTTATTACACTGCATGTAGGCTTTAGATATAAAGATGGGAATTGATAAATGTCCTTGAAAAGCTCTGTAGGAAAACATTTAGTGGTTTTAAGAATACTTTTTCCAAAAGGTTGGGTAATTAATGTGTTTCCTTATGCATCTTGATTTATTTTTTTTTCTTTTTACTTCTGTTACTCTTTGAAGTCAAAGCAGCTTCATAATATATCAAGGATCTGAATGTTTAAAGCATCAACTTATTCACTCCCTCAAAATTTGCTCAAGTATTAATTTGCCATACTATCTGTGCATGGAAGCATTTGTATTTTGAGAGGTTAGCCTAAAACATTATTTTAGTTTTTAAAGATGAAGAGGCTTTTGGAAGCCTTTTTTAACATCTGGAATTTAAAAGTGCGGTAGTGTACCTTCCCTTTTTATATTCAAGGGCTCTATTTTCTGTATAAAGAGCTATGTTAACAGCTTAGCAGCTTTATACTATAAGGTCAATGTATTGAACTGACAGTACATTGGAATGAATGACCCTCTGTCAAAACCTCCAAGTTTTCCAACATCAATGTTATGAAATTCCACGAACTTAAGTTTTCTGTTACAGCTGAAGTTCATTTGTTAACTCACTGGTGGATGAAAAAGGTCTATATCTCCACCACAGAGATATATCCAATGTCTACTTTATTTGACCTTGTTTAGTGTGAGGCTGTAAGTCAGGAATTTCAGACTTGCTTTATTGTGTTCAGCAGCTCTGGTGGTGGTGCTGGCAGCAATATTCTTTTGCATGTTCATTTACCAGTGTATTTTTATCATGTAGGCAGCATTCATGGTAGCTAGCAGATATGTGGCACAGTTTATAAATATTTGGGAAATCTAAATTACATCTACTTTGATTCAGTGTTAAATGCTTTCATTGCTTATAAAAGTTGCTGTGTTTATTTAAGCAATCCATTTTTTTGCAGTACTGTATCTATCAGTTTTTGTTTATGAATGGCAGCTAATGCTACAGAATTGTAAAAATATGCTTCAGGTATCAAGGCTTTACTGTATGAATATAACTCAAATGTTCAATTATTTTTGTAGTGCGGAGAGGTTTCTGGAACAGCCTGAGATACACACGTAAGAAATAATTTTGACATGTAAAATGTGTTATTGTCCTTTTATGTTTCTGATTGTTAATCTAACACATATTAGTTATGCAAGTATTTCCAGTACCAAATTGCTTTTGATGCCTTGGCATTTGTTTCAACCATGTGCAAGCTATACTACAAACAGTTCTTTTTAAGGTACAATTCAAATTAAATGTTCATTCTCTCTCAAATAGTGATTTAAGTATATATTGCTGCTTTTCCTGGTTCAGTTCCTTTTGTTTCCTGTGGCCTCTTGGAAGGCCTGGTGTTTGGGGGGGAAGGATGCTGTGGTCGTCAGGAAACTGAAGGCATTGCAAAGATGGTGAAGACTATAAAGAACATGGGGAAAGGAAAAGAAGGTGTTATGGGGCAAAAGAATGGAACGTGGGATGTATGTTGAGGTAGTTCTAGATGAAGGCTGGGGATATATGGCATAATTCCATAGGAACCTAAGCTTCTTAGCTGTGCTGCTGAGGGGACAGTGTATTTGTATCTTCAAAGGACAAATATATATGTGTGTGCATATATGCAATTAGTTAAGAGCTGTTACTCAACATTGTGAGCATTATGTGATAACAATAATGTACAAAGTTCAGTGATCTTGTGTAACCCTTACAATGATAATACACTGCTGATTATTAAGTATTACACTAGTTTATCCTACTTGTTTTCAGCCTCAGTGAATGAAACCAAGCAAAGTATTTTGTTACTGTTATTGGTAGTTACAGCTTGATTACATGTTCTGTGATGATAGGAAATTAAGATGCCTTTTTTCCCCTCCCTAGGGGACGACTGCTGGTTGGTACTTTTGTGGCTCTCTTTTTCAACTTATTTACAATGCTTTCCATTAAGAATAAGCCTTTTGCTTATGTTTCTGAAGGTATGTGGTAAATTAGACTATAACGAGAATTGAGAGAAAAATGTTAACATTCCTATTTTTGTGAAGGTATAATTTGTCTGGTAACTTTCTTAACCAATGGGTATCTATTATTATTACCTCTGTTAATGTAATTTCATGCAGTAGAATTGCCATCTGATTTTCAACTTCAGTTTGCTTATAAGGCTCTGAGTAGTATGTAGTCATTAATATGATAAACCAAATAGCATTTTAATGCTGCAGTATCTTTTATTTTCAATCTTTTGAATTTAACCTGTGAAAGTCATGTGACAGATACAAGAGCTTTTATGGATGTATAAATGGATTAAAAATAAGTTAATGCAATAGTTCTTTTTAAAAGCTCTTTTACCTTTTTCATTGTGAAGTAGGTTTGCAGTCATTCCTGCGATTGTAAATTGTCCTGTTATAATTGTCCATAGTAATAAATATCTTTGGTTATAACCTCCAATTATATTTGCATTTAGTCAGTTCAGATCATTATGAGAGTGGATGTTGTACTTTCTGCCTGGAAAAGACAGACTTAGAGCTTTTTTCAAGTGCCATATCTGTTGAGATATATTTACTCACTCACAGTGTATTTATTGAATTCTTCCTTTAAAGTAAAACCTATGTGGACTTTAAAATGTAGTAACTTTAAAATGGTACTTTAAATTGTGTTAACTTTATTACCTTCTTTCTTTTGCAGCTGCCAGCACAAGTTGGCTTCAGGAGCATGTTGCAGATCTTAGTAGAAGGTAAAGCTTTATATTGTTTTTCAAAATCATTAGATTTTTGAAGGTAATATTGGTTTTGTGTGTATAATTACAATTTGGAGGGATATTGAGGCATAAACTTGTTTTAGGGTTTTTAAAATAGCTTTACCTACTGTAGGTCTCATGTATGAACTCTGGAGCTAACCATAGTTCCCAGCTACACCAGTCTAACAGAAATACATCTTTCTGGGTATCTTTTCTTCTGAGTCTATGTGTTAAATGCACATATGAGTGTATGTAATTCTCTTTGGATGAAAATAGGAAAGTTAGCATTATCCGGTACATATTCAAACTGCATTTTGCAACATGCATTACTGAGTGACATATTTTGTAATAATTTGTTTATTTGTGGGCTGGACAAACGATTCAGATGGTTGAGTTTAAATGTGATATATGAAACAGGTTACTCACTGAACTATAGCTATGGAAATTCCTCACCTGTCCAGCAGGAAACTGGAAAGTCTGTGTCTTCCCGGGGTATGAGCAGTGTTGCTCATTCATCTTATCTATTAACTGTCTTGCTTGTGTTGGGTATCTGAATGCAAGATAACATTGTTTGTAAATAGTTTTGTCAGCTGGCAGGAAAGTTTATTTTAATCCATACATGTTCTTCCAAGTATCTGTCAATATCAAAAGAAGAATGTTAAACCAAGTTATAAAACATGTTAAGTATGCTTCAAAGCCCATCTGTTTCTGCATCTTGTGATCTTTTTTACAGTTAAGGAAAGCAGAGAATGCTGACTTGATAACAGAAGAATTTATTTTATGTGGGTATAAGATGTTACATCATCAGAACCAAAATCTGCGAAATATTTTTGGAAGACTAATAATTAAGTTGCCCGAGTTTTAGTGTAAAGAAAAAAAAAAAAAGGTGGATACCTATCACAGACAGTAGCAGTTTTTTTTTTATCAGTGTGCTTTATCAGAAGCACAGTGTTATGGGGAAGGACAATGATGGATAACTTGAAGGGGTCCCAGATCAAGAGTAGTAACATTTCTACTGGGTTTTGAGACTGTATACAATTAAGCCAATACTAAAAAAAAATTGCGTTAGTATGTATACAGCTATGTCAGATGTGTTATGTGAAGCAGTGCTGATTGAAAAATATCTGCACCCGTATATAATTATGTTGATTAAAATTCTTACAGGAGCAGGCCAGCGCATGATGTCTAAACATGGGCTGGCTTTAACCATAGCAACAAAACATTTCATGATGTCTTTGCCTTGAAATTTTCCAGGACATGACATGCACTTACATTTACTGGGAAGTACACAAACTTCTTTCTCTCTGCATGCTCCCATTGACAGGAGATAGCTATAAATAAATAATTTTCCCAGCATTCCCTCATGCATTTTTTTGGTTACCTCCTATCCAACGAGGTCTTCCTCCTCCTTTCAGACTCCATGAATTGATTAGCTTTGGCGTTAGGACACTTTTGCACACCAGGGTGGCAGATGCATTGAAGTCTGGTGATACGCAAATCCCTTGCTACGTACATCTATGTAATACCAATGTTGAACCCATGAAGTGCTTGTGTTGCATACAGCTGATGCATAGACCTGTGTTTCCAGAAAATAATACTTGAGTAATTTTTGCTGACGGCAGCCTTTGAGCAGAATTAGCGGGGCCTGTACAGTACTCATCCTATGCTATGACAGCAAGGTGTGTTAATCAAATGGTAATTGTGGTTGTAATTTTGGAGTTATGAAGTAGTGTTGAAGAGCTGGTTGACAACTGCTTTTTCTGTTTTGTTGCAGTATTTGTGGAATCATCCCAGGATTGAGTAGCATCTTTCTGCCACGGATGAACCCTTTTGTGTTGATTGATATTGCTGGAGCTTTGGCTCTTTGCATTACATATATGCTCATCGAAATCAAGTATGTATACAGTTGTTGTTTCTAAATAGTAACTCTTTTTGTATCCATTCTATGGCTAAATACATTTGTCACATGAAAGGAATGATCTCATCTAGAGCTGTGTTTTGTATGAATGGCATTGCAACTCTACGAATGCATCTATCTGTTGTCCAAGATCAATGAGTTCAAATGAAATTAGTATGTGTAAAATTCTATAACTGTATATAATTTAAAAGAATGAAAAAACAATCATAAGTAAGTTCTTCTGCCTTTCAAAAATGTAAATACCAGTGTTTCTTTAAAATTGCTCTTTCTCCCTAGCAATTATTTTGCTGTGGACACAGCCTCTGCTATAGCAATTGCTTTGATGACATTTGGTACCATGTATCCCATGAGTGTCTACAGTGGAAAAGTACTACTCCAGGTAAGGCAGCCTCACAAATCAATGGGTTTTGTGTTTTCAGTTTTGTTAAATGTCCTCATTACAAAAAAAAAGCTGTTTTAAGCTTGAAAATAGGAAGTATTCAAATGGGAATTTGTGATGTGCTAGAAGAATGTTGAGAGTAGTGCAAATATGCATCACAAAGTTGTAAGAATTTAATGAAAATGCCATTGGTCTCTTGTGTGGGTAGACCAGACTTAAAGATTCTCTTACTTAACAGGGACAGTTAATCTTTATTATAACTTTTGTCTTTTCTTTTCCTGTTCTTTTTGAAGACAACCCCACCTCATGTGATTGGCCAGTTAGATAAACTTCTTAGGGAGGTAAGTCAATGTATAATACATAGCACAGTGTGTACAGCTAATAAGCATTCAGGAATGTGAAGAATTTTTCTGAGGAGTCCAAGAAATTCGTTAAATGTTGTTTGTTTTTTTTTTTTTAGTTGCATGTAGAAAATATGAATCTTACTTTCCAAGATGAATAGTGTCATTTAGGTATTTGGAACAAATCTATTTAAATAATGTTGGCTGTTTTTATTTAAATTTGAGCTACCATTGAAGAGGTTTACAAATGTGAGTTGAAGGAGGAAAAGGAGTACAGGCAGCTGTTGAATTACAGCATATCAGGTTGAGAATGTACTGCAATTTGGCAAAAAGAGTTGCTTGAAATAAATTCCTTAAACCTTTTTTGTTGAATTTGGATGTTTAAGGGTAGCAAAAGTGCGGTAGATAAGCATTAGTGACATTAACAGATGTCATCTGTTCTGTGTGTAGAGCTTTTATTTCATTACTGAAATTTATTTGTTATTCAGTTATGTATAAAAGTAAATTTCTAAAAGGATTTGAACCTTCTAATTTATTTTCATATTTGTGGATATTTGTGTAAAATTAGGTTTCAACTTTGGATGGGGTGTTGGAAGTTCGAAATGAACATTTCTGGACATTAGGTTTTGGCACTTTGGTAAGTTATGTCTTTATTTTTCTAGCCTTTAAAAAAAGTTGTCATATACTAGTTGAATTTTTAAAATTTAAGTAAAGTAAG
The DNA here is from genome assembly GCA_013396875.1 of Vireo altiloquus. NCBI lineage: Eukaryota > Metazoa > Chordata > Aves > Passeriformes > Vireonidae > Vireo > Vireo altiloquus. The sequence goes on from VZRF01003188.1 coordinate 199,932, forward strand.
ATATTTCTTCTGAAATATTAACTATAAAAAAATTTTGATGGAGTCAGTACTCGGTCCTTGTGCTTTACTGCAAAACTTCTCTTCCCCGTCCTTAATATTTTTTTAAAGCTTTGTTACTGGTTAATGTTACTAATGTATACTGCAGTTCTGACTTAAAGAATGCATTTTTCCAACTGTAGAATTTCTCTTGTTTTGGCAGTGAAGAAAATCGCAAACAATAGAAAAGATGTTTTTCAAAATGGTGTGTTAGTGTAAATTGTCTAGGAAGAGAGGAGAAAACAGTAAACCTTAAGGCACCAAAGGTCTACAATAGAAAGTAGAATCATGTTTCCTGCATTTCTAGGGGAGAAGGTAGAACAAAATAACTACAATTATGTACTAATAATTCTGTAAGCTGAAAGAAATGAAGGGATATTTTTTGTGATACAAAATGATCACACAGAACCTGGTGATTCCTAAGCTGGTGTAGGTATGTTGTGACAACTGGAAAAGAAAGACTCTTAGAATATTTCTTTACTGATTTCTTCCTGTACACTACCCCTCCTAAAACAACGAAAAAGGCAGTGGTTCTCATTTTCTGATGTAAAATTAGCTTTCAGTTTACTGTTGTGTCACTTATGCCTAAATTTGACATGTGAGGTTTGTCTGCACTTTATTCTTCTTTTGAGTCATTTTTCCCCCCAGTTGTTGCCTTTCCTGCCATCACATGTTGTATTGTCTAGTTTGGTTCTAAGACTCACTTCTCCTGAATGATGATCTTGATATGTTCATAAAAGAGCAACATGTTTGGAAACATCAAAATGTATCCTGTAGTAAGGTTCTTAATTTAATCAGTAGTCTCCATTGCAAAAGGTCTTTGTCTAGTTCTCTGCAGGATAGCTTACCTCTTCCTGAATGCATGTGGGGAATCTTTATTGGAGTAACAATTAACAGCCAGCTTGTTTTTATCACTTTCTAGGCTGGATCAGTTCATGTCCGAATTCGGAGAGATGCAAATGAACAAATGGTACTTGCCCACGTCACTAACAGATTATACACGTTGGTCTCTACCTTGACTGTTCAGATTTTCAAAGATGACTGGATCAGACCTGCGTTATCATCTGTGCCTATTGCAAACAATATTCTGAACCTTCCGGATCATCACATTGTTCCAATGCCATCTTTGAAAGCTGCTGATAATTTGAACCCTGTTACGTCCACTCCAGCTAAGCCCAGCAGCCCACCACCAGAATTTTCTTTTAACACACCAGGCAAAAATGTGAGTCCAGTCATCCTTTTAAACACTCAGACAAAGCCCTATGGATTGGGCTTTAATCATGGATCTGCACCCTACAGCAGTGTGCTCAATCAAGGACTTGGAATACCAGGAATGGGAGCAGCTCAAGGATTCAGAACTGGTTTTGCAAATGTCCCAAGCAGATATGGAACAAATGCTCATAGTCAGCCCCGACCATAATAAACACCATTATTTATTGTACTTAAGGGTATTGACTTAATTCTTTTATTACCCAATTTTTATAAACATTTGGAATGTCCAATCATTCTAAATGGCTGGGAACAAGTGCATTGTTCATATTCATGAAGTGGTTAAATAGCAGTTTTTTTCTTCACATCAGCAGTAGCCTCTGTAATGCCACAGATATTTTCCAGACTTACAATACTTTACAAGTAGTTTTTATAGGGTGTCTATTTCTACTCATCTTTTTTATCCACTTTGCTTCATTTATCTAAGAATGTATTGAGATGCAGCACAACTCCATAAGAAAATAAAATTTTAACAGGTAGCTTTTTTTTTCTAATGAGAATTAGTTACCGAATGCTGGATAGCTGAAAGAATAGGAAATGGCAGAAATACAAATCCCAATTTTCAGAGATGTTTGATTGCTGTGTTAAACCATGTTTGGGCTAAATCACAGTTGGTTTTTGGCTGCAAAAATCCATCAATATTCATGTTGTGGCCATTGTGAAGACAATCTGGCATTTCAGATTGTAATTAATTTTGTGAGACAATGTTTTTACATTTTCATTGATGCTTTTATAGAAATTCAGAACGTTCAGAAACCATTTTCTAGTTGTAAGTATTCCATACTCATCTCTGATATTTCTTACTTTTTGGTTTAACTGCAAAATTATTTAGCAATATACTGGGAAATAAAATACTTAAAACTTAAGATTTTACAAGCACCTCTTTTTTACAATTAACCCTATTTAGGATACAGAACAGATGATTATTGTTTCTGAAGCCAGTATTTCATTTTTGACTATGGAGAGTATTCTGTGATTTGATTGTGACTTTGTATTTTCCTCTTTGTATTTTTTTCTGTAGTTCCAGGGGGGAAAGTAATTTATTTATATTCCTGGTTTATATCCAGAGTACAGGTCAGTGATCGCTGACAGTTCATAGTCACTGCTGGAGTGCTTAACCTTTGGCGCACACTTGGAATGAGACCACTTAACTTGTCTCTGCTTTTGCATTACTGTTCTACTGTACACCGAGGTGTCCATATTTCTCCAGGGCCTTTCTCAGAGAGCTCTTCCCTCTCATTGCTGTCTTTTCTTTCTCTGCTCTGACAACAGGGAAAGGCCTTTTAGAAATACTTCAGGTTTTTTTCTGTTCCCCTGTGCGGTATCTGTGTTACAATTGTTTCTCTGCACGTTCTTCAGCATCTCTTGGCAGTGTAGGAATGGGTTGCCTGTTCCTGTTGTTTCACTTGCAACTCAGGGTGCTATGTATTGGCTTCCACCTTGTTCATCTCTATGCTGAGTCATTCTCTCCATTTCTGTGAGGTGGTTACATGGAGCTGTAGTATCTCAGGGATTCCAAAGATACTATGTTACCTGAAGATAATGGCTTTCATAAAGAAATCTTTCTCATGTAGATCTGAGTGGAGAAAACAGCCTTTATTTGAATTTTAAAGATCTGTGGCCTCTTCACTGGCTGAGGATTTCTTTTTCTGTGTGAGAACACTGCATTCCTCTTTTATTCTTCCCTCTTCCTCCCCCTCGTCCGCCGACCTGTATTTCTTGAGCCAGTGTTAGGAGGAGGTAGTCATTCTTGCAAAAGCAAGGTGACATTCTGCATGATGGAGATGTATCTTGTGGGGATGATTTATGCTGAGGGTAGTGTCCAGATTGCTACTGGGACACTGTCCATGTAAGCTACAAGTAGGGAATCTAGTTCTGTACTTCATTTGCAGCGAGAGTGAGAATTTCATTGCCCTGTTAAAAAATGTAATGACCTGGGAAGCTTCCATTTAAAGATTACAATAAAGAGACAACAACTGGCTCTGTTTCTATGAAGTCAGTATTAACTCAGTAATCACCTCTGGTTCCTTATCCTGTTTTTCTGTGAGTCTATTACATGTGCCATTGCTGCATGGAAATTCACTGAAGTACAGAACACTTGAACAGATTCTCTGTACCTCTTGGGTGCTGAACTAGACTGCACTTTCTACTGCATCTGCAACACCTTAGAGCCAGCAGAATGTTTACAATATACTACTCTTGTGTGGCCTGTTTAACAATTGTTCCTTACTCCAGTTTCATAATCAAACACATGCCCTTTTTCTGGTACTTTCAATACATTGTATTATATTGAATGCATGCTTATCTGTTTTTAGTAGAAAATTAAATCTCCATTTTATTAAAAAACGAAGCTGATCTTTGATTTAAAATGAGAAGGGAGGATGAGAATCCCAGAACTCTGAGTGCAATATAATCACTTTAACAAAAATATTTTTTGAGTGATACATATCATATGTGCAGATGATAAAGATTCTTTTAGATATTAGAACAGCTTTTTAGCTACTTTATTGTTATGAATATATTAAGAATATTTGTTAAATCAGCACAGAGAAAAATGTCTCCTTTTATATAAGGAAAATAAAACCAGTGTAATTCTTAAATGACAAGGAGAAAGTGGTAATTTGTGTACAAGATTTTACAGTTATCTTTCTATATATATTGTTTAATGGATGTTCTCGGGTGATACTTCAGTCTCAATGAGCAGGTATGTCAAACTTCAGAACTGTTTTGCTGGGTCTACTACCAGTGTAGACTGCATCCTTGGAATAATTCTACAGAAAGTGTTTTTTATGCATTTTGTCTTTTCTGTGTTTTGCTGTTAAGTGGTTGCAATCTAAATGTTTATTTGATACATAGTGAATAAGAACTGCTAATTCATATAATCTTCATTCCTCATGCTAGGAATGCTGTCCCAGCTAGAGAGAAAAGAGAACTGGTACTTGCTGTCATTTCTCTGTGCCAGAGGATTTGGCATTGTTACTCCCTTAAGCTGTTCCAGCTGTGATTGCACAGGATCACATCACTTGTAGGTAAATGCATCCATCTTAAGAGAGTTTGAGGGGCATGTATCATTATTTGGCTTCAGATTCTTTTGAGGAGGAACTGCCTTGTTCTGGTAACAGAAGGAGGCAGAGCACCTATTACAGGACAAATAATTACCAGTGTATGGGGTTTTTATCAGCTTTGCATGTTGAGTGATGGCTCTTGAGTTCATCTTTTCTGCATTCCCTTTACCCAGGTGGTAACCACAGACACTTTTGGCATGCGAAGCCATTTGACAGCCTTTTGTATGTGGTAAATTCATTTTTATTCCCTTCCCCTTGACTGAGATGTGACAAGTCCATTTCAAGGGGAGAACCTGTGCAGCAGTTCTGCTGGTTGGATTAGCTGGAGTCCTCTATTGATTTCTAACCCTTGCTGCCACCATCCATCAGGGAAGGAGAAACTATCCGGGCATAGGTTCTTCAACATAAAGCCTCTCTCTGAATTTTGAAGTGCTTATCTCTCCTGTGCTTGTCCAGATCCTATGGATCTGGATATTTAGTCATATTCAGTGTTGAAACTGAGAGTAGAAAAGATACCAGTCCTGGTCTCCTCAATTGTATTTTTTGTTTTCTGGGCATTTTATCAAGTAGCTTTGCCTTTGTCCTACCTGTTTGTTCTCCCCTGCCTTAGTAGCACTGAGAACCCACCTTGTACCACGTGTGCTTTACTGACTACTTACTGTGCTTTTGAGAGCTTAGATTCTTGGATTCACATGGTTACTGGGTTGATGTAAGTTTTCCTTCCAACAATTATTTTTTAAATGAATGATGGATCATATAAATTGTTAAGATGATGACCCTTCCCTCTTTAAATAAGCCTTTCCAGGGCTTGCATCCAGTTAGGAGATGGCCCTCTTTTCCTGTACCAAAAAAAAACCCAAACCCAAAACCCAAGAAAAAAAAAAGCAAGCCTTTTCATGTTTTCTTCACATTTTGAGAAATATTGAATTTTATTACGGCAACCTGTATCTCATTTCCTTGGATTGAGTAAACATAACTCAGGAGCTGCATGCTCAGACAGTAGAAAGTTAGTGACAAAATTGACATGATTTGGTGTACTACATGGTTAAATTATGGTTTCAGCTAAGTCTTAATAGATATTTTAAAAACCCCAGGCTTTTCCCAGTTAAAACAACCCTCCAATCCAACATTTCACAATGAAGCATGTTTTAAGTTAACTTTCAAATTCTCGAAGAGGCAGAGTAGCAGTCCACACTGCAAATGTGTACTACATTTTTCAGAGGTCCTGCAAAGTAGGAAGTACCACAAGAGTTCACCAAAAGAAATCAGCCACATGAATTCATGTTTAATATTTCTATATTTATCCATTCTGTTACCTTTCTTTGCCACTTAGGAGGATGGGGAAGATGCCTTATACTGCTCAAAGTATTCAAACTTCAGAAGATTTAATGTAGTTTTTTAGACTATTTTCTCATGTGCTGAAGTAGAGGAGAATATGATTGCAAAGAGGTCAAAAAGCTTTGATACATTTACACAGATGTACAGTAATAATTGAAAATAAAGACATCTAATTTTTTAGAGTGTTCATTGTATTCTATTTCAGAAGTTGCAGGTAAGACATACGTTTGTCACCAATGTTAAAGTGATAGGAAAACACAAAATGCTTTTGTTTCATCTTGAGCTACCAAAATCAGATTGAATTGAATTTTAAGGCTATCCTGTAATAGTAAAATTTTACAAATTTTCAATGCTGTAAATACATATTTCTGTTACAACTTTATAATATGAATGTAAATACTGTCTTAGGCTCCAAAAGGTTTGCTTTAGGAAAATGGTAAAATACATGCTAAATCTGACATGCCTACAACTCCATGGTTTACCTCCTTTTTAAATCTCTTTGCTCACGGTAGAACTTTGTGGGGAAGAAGTTTGGAGCAGTAAAAATACTGACTTTTTTTCTCTCAGTTCATCTTCTACCAGTTTGATATTTTTATTTTTTTCTTAAAATGCTCTCATCCTTTTCTCACCATTGGAAACCATAATTCTGTCAATAGCTTTTGAATATTTTTCTTCTGGCTTTCATTGATCTCATTCCAGGCTTTCTTTTTGCCAGTGTTACACTAAATCTATTGAATAATTCCAGTAAGGAATGTAAAAGCACAGGGTTGTTAAGTTGGTATCTTTTTGGTGCCTAAACTGTTGTCTTGCTCTTAATAACATTTTATTCTTGATAGTACTTTGCCTTAAAATTGTATTTAGATAAACTCTAGTTTCTAAGGTGATCACTTTCCTCGTATGATTATTTCAGTTGTAGTCTGTATCAAAAACAGCAGGTGGGTAGTATTTTGGAGGTTTTTTGGGTCAAATTGCGAATGATTCTCACGTGACTGAATGGTGTGTACTGGGGCATGGCTCCCACACACCTCCTGATCTTCTGTTTCTATCTCCTGTGTTGCAGTCAGAACACAGGGAAACCCCCACATACTTTCCTGTTAGCAAATTATAACTATCTGGAAAAATTCTGGGGCTTTTTTTTTTATTCAGAGATAGGACATGGAAAGATCAAATTCTTTCCAGGCGGAACTAGTTCTTATTTAATGGTATCTTATTTGGCTACATGGACCATTGGGCTAGGAACAGCTGAATCAGTAATCAGTCTAGCAAGAGCTATCATATTTTTCTTCACCTTGGTACTCTCCAATGCAATTAAATAGCAAATGTGAAGGTGGGCAAACAGTATTGTAAATGGAGTACAATTCGTTGATGTTTCATCTGTCACAGGTTGAGATATTCCAGTACAAACACTTGAAGGATTTTGTTGAGATTGTCGATAGTGGCTCTGTCAAGGTTTTCTTCTGTGTCCTCCATGGTATGCCATACTGCAGGAAAAGGAGATGGAATCAGATGCAGGACTGGAACCCCTATAAAAAGGAAAGTGAGATTTGGAGAAGAAATATTGGAGTTTTGTTAAGCCAAGTGATACTTCACCATTTAGCAACAGAGTCAGGTAACTACTCAATAAGCTTGCTTTACAGGGTGTGTCACTGCAGCTTCCTTTTACCTTCTCTTGTTTTGATGCTTGTGAATGCATCCCATCATTAAAGAGTGTATTGTGTAATGTTGCCACCTTCCTTTCCTTTGAATACCTTTACCTCTATTATTTTTTTTTCTAAGTAATCTGTAGCTACTTGTTGGTTTTGGTTTATTTATTTTTTTTTTAAACTCTTTGCATTGTGTGTTTAGGAGCTAGAGAAGGACAGAGAAATCACTGCAGCTCCTCAAACTGAAAACTGATTGCCATGTATTTGTGGAAGTGTTAAGAGTGAACATTTTGGAAGCATTTTTTTAGTTCTCTACATAAATGGTAAAATATGGTGTCTTATTTTTACTCCGTAAAATACTGCCAGTGTTACCCTCAAATAAAGGAACTTCAACTTGAAAGGAGTATATCACTGCATATGTATGTTTGTGTATATATATATATATATACACCAAGTCACCTATATGTACTGCAACTTTTAAGTAAAAGAGGAATTCAATCAGTCTTCTCCTTCCTGGTTGCTTTTGGGGAGGAGCATTTCTTTTTCTCAGCCTCTTTCCTGTTTTACTGTGTTTTCTCTCTGATTTTTCAGCTGTATACCACTAAGGAATCCATTTTGTTTGATTAGAAAAGATTTGGAGGTGTAATCATTGTTTTCCCCTATCAGCTTCTCCTGTGTAGGATTTTTATATCCCTGGGCATACATATGATGGCTGTGTTGGATTTGTTGGATTTGACCTGGGCCCTGCCTTGGTGTGAAAAATGAAAGATTTGTGGAGTTGAAGGGCCCTTGAGCAGGACACAGTAAGCAGAGCTCAGTGAAGAGGGTGCTTGCTTAGAAGTGGAGGTGCAGCTGTCCCTGTGCTTGCTTCCAGAGCTGTGGGCACATTCTGCATTACTCTGTAGCTAACAGACCATAAGCAGTGGTAAAATTAGGGGCTGGATGTGAAGATACCTCCCTCCTTTCCTAAGGAAACACCCTCTTCACTGAACTTGTGTTGCATTCCTTTGTGGTTAACCCTTCTCTTGCAATATAACTACTGTTCTCCTTGCTGTACTGTAGAAAACTTTGGTCGAAAGAGTTCACTTATCTACCCTTATTTGGCCCACCTTAGTTTTGAAAGTGCTCTGCTGAGTGGAGCAGTGTCACTTAACTTTGTAGGCTACTACTGCAGATGGATATTTCCATTCTCTCTGTACCATTGAAGCTCCAGCAAAAGGATGATAGGTATGTTTTACTGCAGCTTTCATTCAGATGTGCTTTTCAAAGCTGTAAATTTGGATTCAGAAGCCTCTAGTTGGAGCAAATAAGCTTGAAAAACAGGAGTATATGCACTTGCTCATTCACTAAATATTGCATTTCTTACTGAACATATACTTCAAAATAGAAGAATTTCCAGTACCTCTTAATAAAAATGGAACGTGATCATCTTCAACCAAGCCTCGGTGTAAAGTACTCTGGAAATACTGACTTTCAATAGGGTGATTCTTCAGCAGATTCATGTTGTGTAGCTCTTGCTCTGTAATGCACAATGAAAGTGATTATTACAATTTTTGGACAACGAGGCATGTTGGCACTTTTGAATTATTTTTCATCTCACATGGAAGCTTTTTCCATCAAAGAAGAAAAAGGCAGTGGTGACTACACAGTCATTGTTGCATTTGTTTAATATTTGGAAGACCTCAAGATTGTTACTATTACCATCATTCTACAGAAGTGAGAACTAGAACAGAAGTGAAGCAGTTGCCAAGAGTCACAGAGTGACAATCAGTAATAGAATGTTTTGTTGCTTCCAAATGTCTGAGAGTCTTCCTCAGTTCTTTTATTAATTAAATACCAAAATCTTCATATAGGTTTAAGATGAACCAAATTTCACATTTGCATTATCAATTATTATTACTGTAAACCAGAAAGTTAATGTAAAAATATGATTTACAGGATTTAATACATTCAGAAACTACTCAGTAGGTTTTGAAATTCATTGAAAGTCCATATCCCTCTGCTTACCAATTGCCTGAAGCCTCTGAAACCATCGAATAGTGTTTGGAAAGTAATTGGGGAAGACTGGGTTTGGTGCACCAATTAAATCCAGTAGTACAAACAGGTCCTACAGAAGAAAGAATCTTTAGTACAGAAAGCTTTCCTACACCAGCAGCAGCAGCAATGAAACCTCTTGGTTTCCTGTACAGGTCATGAGCAGGTCTTTGCTAGCTCTGGCCAAAGATCCAGCTTTTCTACCATGGTAGAATGAAGAGAAGAATTGACCAGTAGAACCTGATTCCAATCTGATGCATTTTGCTGTCTTTCCAAGGAGGGAAAAGGTAGGCCATTTCCCTGCTCCTCAAGCTGAAGCAGGCTGCATAGCTTGGTGTGCAATTTGTGTGTTATATCTCTTTAAAATAAAAACTACTGTAGGTGGGGAGAAAGAAGAGGAAATTGCTTCTTCCCCTGAGAACAACAAAGTCTGTCAAGGGAAAGACATTTTATGAGTCACAAGAAGCAGTGACAGAAGAGAAGTGCCTCAGCAGTAAACAGGGAAAGTAAAAGGGAACAAACCAGAATGTTAGTAGGAATCAAAGGAAAGCAGAGGTTGCTGTAGCTTAGTACTGAGCTAGGGCAGATTTCTTCATAGGCCAATACAGTTTGTGCTCTTTCCTTATCGCTTTGAATTATCTTTTCCTGAAGAAGGTGGGTATCCTAGTTTATATTCTAGTAAATCTGTGTAATTTGATTTTTCTATGACTCCTCATACTTGCATGCAGCAGGTCTAATCACCTGGAAAGCTCTTGCCAATTCTCTATCATATTCCATAATGTTTCCAGAAACCTGCCTCTTCCTTTTAGTGAGGTCGTGGTTTCTTGGGAATTTGGCCACTAACCTACTAAGTAAATATTTTTTAAAATGCCATTTACTATTGTTCATTAAGGAGGTGAAAGCCACTTACTATGCCCTGCAGCTGGTTTGTGGTTGTTGAACCAGGTGGGTGAGGAGTAGATACCATTTTCTGAGCTAAGTGTTGAGATCCATAGAGGGAATCAGAAGGGGACCACCGGACAAAGGCTTCTTCACCATCAAAAAAAATGAGCTGAAGTGAAAGGTCTGGTCTTGATGCTGAGCTGGCCTGTTGGAGGAAGTTAAAAGTAAAATAACTACTTCTGGCCAGAACATTAAATAAAGGGCAAATACCATAGCCATGTAAGTAACATGAATAAGGGTGCATTTTCAGGGTTCCCTATGCAAACCTTCCTTTGGCTGTTATTATGGTGTAATAGTGGTAGTGATCCATCAAGGTAATTGTTGTTCATCTAACACAGTGACACATTCTCCAGTGTTGTATCATTTTAGTTCTGGATAAAAGTTTCATTCCTGACTTTGGAAGACGTGAGCTGTGTTGAGACAGATCTACAAAACCAGGTAGCAGCAACATTATCTCAAATAATGAGGAGACATGTCAGTAACAACACCTGATGGGAGTGCTAATATTATTATTTGATTGCACCACAAGGATTAATATAATTGCTACAGCTGTGCATCAGTGGAGGTGAATTATGTATTTGTTAAGTTGGTGGTTCTTTGAGACCTTTCTTTTCATTCAGGGGAACTTGCAATCACTGAGGCAACTTTACCCTAAACCAAAGCAAAGGGAGCAAGTCTTTCCCTTTCAACAACCAAAAATATCACAGCATTAAAACCTGAGAGTGTATCATAAAAAAGACATTTCTATGAAATTTCTTCCCAGTGTAGAAGTAGCCTACTATCTGAAGCCTTGTTTGAACTGTCAGCATTTCCTAATAATCTACAGCATGGCGAATCCCAGTCTGGTTCCACTAAATGAACAGTTTTGGGAACGGTGGTCTTGACAGTTGCTATAAATATAGTAACCCCTCTATGAATTAACACTACGTAAAGTAAAATTGCATGATGTGGTTAAAAAGGTGGGGTCACTGGCAGCAGTCATGTCCTGTATGGGCTACAACTCCCAAGTAGCTGGAGCTGATCCAATATAAACAGTAGTGGAAAGCTTCTATAAAATGTCGCTCACGCAGGCAAGATGGTATTGATTGTGCTCACAGTGGTACATTGATTCCCCTAATGGCAATGGTTTGCTGCCCTTTGTCCTTTGCACATGGCAGAGCTCTGTGGACAGCAGTCATTTTGCAATACATTCTGGAGGAACTGTATCAATGCCATTTGAGTTTTAGAAAGTAGTATTTGTGTTGTTATTACTGCTTAACACCTTTTAATAATGGAGAGATGTCTTTGCATTAATTTTAGACTTTATATAACTGGAGAAACATCAAGATAAAAATCACATCTTCAAGTCAAAGTATAAATGGACTTGGCTGAAAACATAACGAAGTCTTGTGCTACATCAGCAAAGAAAAAACGTCATAGCTTAATACATAATAATGTATTAAGCAGATGGATCTCAAAGTATATTTTGTTAACAGAATGTGCAAAGTAATTAATTGCCTTTTTGTCAAATGCTGTCATCTTAAATGATAATACAATTTTCATTGTAAAATGATGTATTAGTAGTGAAAAATTTCAGTATTTAAAGTCAGTGTGCAGGCTTTTTCATAAATAATCACCAGCCAAAGTTATCATAAATGAAGCTACTGAATGGAAACACATGTATTACAGGAGTGTTTTGTTTTGTGATTTAAAATATTGGCATATTCCTAATCTTCTCATTCTTAAATATTAACATGTCAGAAGGCGCCAAATCAGTTTCTGGAAACTACTGTTGACAAGTAATCTTAATTCCTGAGCTGAGCATACTCCTGACCTTTGAGAGACCTTTTCCTGTGAAAGCACTGAAAGTGTGTGAGAATCCTGAACCAGCAGATGGCACTCGTGAATCCGTAATCCTACAAATTTGTAATCCTTCAAGCTTTAAGAGTTAGTAGGATCAACAGATTTTTGTGCCTAGCAATTGCAGGCACAAAAATCGAAGCAGATTTTCGTAGCATAGGTAACACAGGCTGATAGCATTATACTTCTTTCATAAATAAACTAGTCAAATTGGTAAAAAAAGATAAGAAACAGAACTTGAAATCCTTATGGGATGGGGAGACCTGAGTGTGACTCTTCTCCACAACAATTAGTTCATCTGTGTCCCAAAGCAGAATACAACGGAGAGATTTCTGCAGGATTCAGAATGCAACAAAACTTTGTCAATGACCCTAGATGTTACTGGATATGATGGGAACTTCTGAATAGTTCTGTGCCTTTTAGATAGAAAGTAGCATTATATGTTTCCAAATCTATGAAACATCTACTATTCATGTATCATTTATTTTTGTATAGTCTATGTTAATATAGATAACTTTTAGATATCCACCCTTTTAATAAGAAATTTTAATGTGATAATGTACTTTATAGTGTAGTAGATACTGATCTGTTTGTTCTTGGAGTCAGTGGGAGATTTATTACAGGCATAGCAATCGGAGAACCCAGCATGCAGGCTATGAAAAAGAATGTGGAAATGCCCTGAGGCCTGTTGCTGTTGGAAAAGCAAAATGAAAATGGAACAAAAAAACTACCTTGATTAACTGAAGCTTGTTATCCAGGGCACGTGCCAGCTCCAATATCATAGCACAAGGCACAGCTGAATCAGTTGCTCCTACAAACACTCTGTCCTGCCATTGCTGTCCGAAGAATTTTGAATCATAGTGGCAAGCAAGTACTAGATGGCGTTTTGCAGAGGGGTCGAGAGTGCTGATGATATTTGAAAATGTTTTATATCCATATGGTGTGTATCTCTGAAATGTGTCTTCTTCAATGTCCCAACCAGCCTTTAATGTTTGAAGACGGTGCTTGATATGCTGCAATTATCAAAAACAATCAGATTAATGTTTCGTGCTTCAGAAAGATGTTACAGACAAATCGTAATTAGCTAATTAATAGTGGTTCTTATTTCTGTAAGTTCATTGTATTTTAAAGGATAAACTTCATAGCAAAAATTGTAATTTCACAGTATAACTTTGCTACCTGAGCCTTTGACTGACTTATTTGCTTCTTATTTCTTCCTTTTGACCCTTGTTTTTGGAGTGTGAAGGTGTTTTGAATGATTGCCAATTATTATGATACATTAAGATCTTGATCTCTGAAGTTTTCAGGCCAGTGTCTTTTCCAGGTGTAACTAGAGCAGATTTAATGTTAACATCTTCAAATTTTAACTTAGATGTGCCCTTAAATGTAAGGTCAGAATTGACTGCAGAGACCTTGTTGTGGCTGTTTAGACAATTACCATGCAGAAATGCCACAGCAGTATAAGGAAAAAGCCCAAAACTGTTTGGTTTGGTTGGTTCGTGCAAGGTTGTTGGGCTTTTTAGCTTCTGTGAGAAATCTGCCTTTCAAGTGACATAAATTGTTTACAAAGCCATAAGAGATAGGTAGATTCCTTTAAATTAAATGTTATTTAATTTTATTAAATTGAAAGAATTTCAGAACAGTGTTTTAAAAATGAAATTCTGTAAGTGTATCTCACTTAAAGATAAGAATTAAGACAAACTATAAAAGAAATAATTCATTTTAGTTATCTTCCTACCTAAAGACAATACCTCTAACAACCCCAGCTATACTTCAACCAGAGTTCTGGCTAACTCATATTAGAGGGACAGCTCTGTTTCTCTGTTGAGCAACTTATTTTTATGGGTCCCTAGAGTGCTCCTTCAAGGCACATTCCTCTCTCTTTAAGTAAACATTAGGAAAAACCTCTGAGGGGAAAATAGACTTTGAAGACTTGTTCTGCTTTTAGTGAAGTCAATAGGAATATTGCCATAGATTTTAGTGCTAGAACAAACTTCCATTTTGTTTGTGGCCATCCTCTGAAAGCTTTTTACAACATTGTAAGGTCTATCAGCAGGCAGAGTAAAGGATGTCTGTTAAGGATTAAGGGGACTATATAAGCCTGGATGGGGTTCCCAGTAGCCTTTTCCCTTAAAGGAGTCTGTTGCTTTTTGTGTCTCAACAAAGAAGTGTCATCCATTTCAAACTCTGTTATTGTTTTTTGACAGTAGGGGACTCTTCTTTTTTTCCTTTGGTGGGGGGTCTAATTTCATACATGCTGTTACCTTGTAACAGGATGATCCTATTTTGAACATGATCTGTGGTCTTCTAGCCTAGGCTCAGCTGCTTTTTTGTTTTTCTTCCTTTACCCCTTTCATTTGGCTGCCTTCCAGGGCATCACTGAATAAACCACAAAACTAAATCTATAGAGATATGCAGCATAAAAAGGCTGCATTTTTCCAGTCTACAAATTGCAGAGTGGCAAATAAATTTATTGTAGTCAGGGCTGTCTTAGAGCTGTTGAGTCACTGCCTGAAGGGTAGATGAAGGCTAGTGAGATGATGTGAATGTCTTCTGGCAAAATCAGCTGTACCACTGCCTGTCTCCTCCTCGGCTAATGTAATCCAGAGCCAGCATGGACACTGTCCTGAAGATGCCCACGCTGTGAGTGCAGAGCAGAGGTGCTGACAGGGCAGCAAACCAGTTGTGTGGTAACTTCTTGTGGTTCAAAGACAATGTGCTGCACTTTTGTCATGCTGACCATTTCATCTGCCTGCCCCTTTGGGCCCCTCTGATCCCCTTTTGTGTTGATACACCCATCAGAAGCTACATTCCAGGGCACAGTAACAGCACAGGACAGGGCCTCTCCAGAAAAAGTGGCAGGGGTATCATTTATTTCATCCCATGCCTCGGGTCTCGGGTTTGAACCAGTGAGCAAAAACCTGCTCAAGTGAGGGAAAGGATAACCATTGTGTTGTACTTTGGGTACCAAAACTGAGGCAAGGTTTTTAATTTAAAACATGATTTTTAAAGAAAAGATTTCTTTTTAATCATGCTAGGCAGCCCTCGAAAATAATGTCAGCTAATGTGGAAGCTGTGTCCTGTAGGCACTATGCAGTCTAGACCTTAACAATGATAGAATTCATCTTACTGAATGAAAAGAGTGTGACTGTCTCTTTAGTGGGGGTCACCAAAGGTGTTACCAGAATATAAATAATAATAATAATGACATATAATAAAGATGTTCTTAGAGGCTTTCAGGAACTGTTGTCTTACCTGTCGCACAATGTAGTTTCCTGGTGATCCCGGGTACCTTTCTATCAGGATAGGGCGCAAATCATTCTCCCACATCTCAGAAACATCTGTGTTGGCCACAACTTTTTGAATAGCATCAGAACCTAAAATTCTTGGTTGGTGAGAATACTGTAGGAGGTAGAGAGAAGAAAGACTGCTATAACTATTACTAGACCTTTTTAACCATAGTTTGCTTCAGAATTACAATAGAACTGGTATATTGTGCTACTTTGATTTACTCCCAACAAAAAGTAATTTAAAAAACCCTTTTCACTCAGAAATGATTGGCTTCTCTATCTTTCATTTCCATGCAAAATATGCTAGTATTAAAAGTATGGGAGAAAGTTTTACCTACCAGCTAGCTGTAAAACCTCAACCTATGAATGGGTTCTCTGTTTCCTAATATCTTAATTCTACATGTCATGTCTGCAACCACACCACATTCAACTGAGGTTTCTATTGAGACAAACACCAGAAGCTTTGTTACTAGTAGTAATAATATTTAGCTTTATGCTGTGTCTATGTTTTAAGATGCAGTACTGCAAAGAAATGCCTAAAGTAACTCACTCCCAGAGGGAGTGAACTGTGTCATTGTGCCCACAGTGGCAGCATGAGTGAGCACAGAATGCTGTGGCTCGTTTGGGGCTAGCGGGGGCATTCGTCAGCTTGGTGCCACATGGGTTAACCTCAGAACCGACAGCTTGTCTCCTGTGACAACCACTGGTACGTGAGCTACCTCCTGGGTGACTTCCTTTCTGTTGCCCAAGCGCAGGCCTTTGGGGCTGTATCAGATGACCCAGAGTGCTTGAGACATCCTTATGTAGGTGGCAAATGCACCTTTGCATCTTTGATGTGCAAGAGCCCTGTAGTGCTCTGGAGTGGTAGCTGAATGCCAGGTGGGATTCCCAAGGACATCTCAAATGCCCCTTTATACACGAGGTTTGAAGCTATCCAATCTCTAGCAATTGTCTTCTCAGAAACTTTCTGAGCCACTCCTGTTTTTATAGATTCCTGTTTCAGGCACTATCATATCCATTCCTCATTTATATCACAGGGTGTTCCCTCTACTCCTGTCTTTCTCCTAATGAAAAATACTGCTCTGTTTATTTGTTCTTTGATTGGAACTGCCTTACATGACTGATCAGACTTGCTGTCCCTCAGTATACCTTGTCTATGTCATCCTTTCTGAGATGAGCAAAAGGAGAGAAACTAGAAATGAGCACACCATAGTTCATAGTGTAGGAAAGTGGTATATTTTATTTTATTATTTTTCTTTCTTCAAACTGTTTAACAGCTAACTTGCTTTTGGGCTGCTCCTACATCAAACTGACATTTTCATAAATATCTGTAGCCTAACTCTATCATCGTATGTGTTAACAAAAAATAATTCACTCTCCTTTTCTACTCATGTGTGTCATTTCACATGTGTCTGAAATAACACCTAAAACCCATTACCTGACCAGAATGTGAACTGACCTCTAGAGTCAGGTATCTTATTACCTGTTATCTTGTTACCCTGGGTGATGAATATTGCTAAAAAATGGGGGTTACCTCACTATTTGACTTATTTTCTACTTCGTTTGTGTTTGTACAAGCAATTATGAGCACAAGTGTTTTCTAGACTACACTGTAAACATTTACTTCCACCCTTCTCCTGTTTCCTAGATGTTTATCTCCATGTGAACCTTTCCTCTAATTCTCCTTAAGTTTACTAGTGAAATTAAGCAGAGAGGTGACAAAAAGACACTGAATCTTGTTGTGCCAATTTTAGTACAGTGATTGAAGCTGAATTTTAAGGCTGTAAGGACACCAAAATTTAGAATGGGCAGTTAACATTTCTAATGTTAGCAATTTTAGACATAGATGAAACAAAAATTGCATTTCATCTGATATAAAGATGAAGTTTTGAAAGTTTGGAAATTGTATTGTGGAAGTTGCAAAACAGTCTTTTAAAACACTAGAAGATTAATATGGTGGAACTTAAACCAGTGTAGAAGAGACATAGACAAGAGAAAATGTTGTCAGGGAGCTGTTCGGTTTAGGAGGAGCAGGCTGTAAGGGGAGAGAGAAAAGCTAAAGCTATGTACTTCAGAAGAGTGTAGGAGGACAATTTAATTAAGGAAGATCAGAAAATACGTCTGCAGTTGAACAAGTGAAGAACATGCCTGGTAATTGGGGTCATCGGGTCACTTTGCAATGAAACATTATTAAAGTGAAAATGCATGAAAATATTTCAAAAGAGAGGAATAAATTTCCACTTCTAATAATGGAGATATCTTCAAATTTGGGAAGTGAGAGGAATTACAAAAGTGGTTATGAAATAGAAGCAAAATAAGATTTGTAAGTGACTCATTCTTTACAGTGTTGGTCAATCCCTATTTTGCCACAACAGGGAGGCACAACAATGTATTCATAACAGGGTTGTCACTAAGCCTGTTATAAGCTGTATAAAACTCAAGACTTCAAGTTCTACAAGTAGCTCAGGCTTACCTGTAGGACTTTGAATTTCTGGATCACACACCCCTCCACGGAGAAAGAACAAAAGAAGGATAAGAATCTGATGAGAAAGAGGAAGTTGTTCTTGCTTAGTGCATAGGCAGAGGAGCTCAGATGCAGAAATGGTTCTGTGGCTGGATGACGCTGCTGGCAGCACTGGCCAGGAGATTGACTGCTCAGAATGGAACAGACTAAGGAGTGACTTGAGCCTTGGGGCTCAAGGGGGCCAAAAGAAGGAGCACTAGGGCTGCATGGTTGTTCATTGACCAGTGTGACTAAAGATTTAGCCCCACATGTTCTTATGTGTATACTATGTATGTACATATACATGTATTGTGTGTAATATAGATGTATTATGTTACAGATATATTGTCTATACATGAGCTATATATATATATTATAAAGTGATCTATACACATATACATATATGTATTGTAAGATATAATTAATAGAACTGAATAACAGAGTGTCCCCGTAACAAACAAACAAACAGCCCAACATTTCCTTGAATGGAGGGCGAATGAAATCAAGGAGAAAGGGAATGACTAAGGGGAAGTGTGCGGAAAGGTGTGAGGTGAGCTTCATTTTACCAGTTCGTCTTGGACTCTGAGCTATTGGTGAAGAGAATGGTGCACTGGATTAGTGCAATTCAGTTGCTTCTTGCTGAACTTTGAGTTCAGCTCTTCTACAAACACTTGGGTAAGGGCCCTAGAAACACATTTTCCATTTGGAAATTCCTGAAATGTTTAGTTGAATGTGATTTGCAGTTTTATGCTCTCCTGTGTTTCACATGGTTTAGTTCTTTATGAAGAAAACTATGTTAATGCTTCATAATGAACCACTAAGAGCTGCTATACAGAGAAATCTGTGGTTTAGGGCTTACCACTCTTAAATTAAATCTTATCTTGAGACTCCTCTTTTCAGTAGTTTACACACCACTTTAAATTAGACACAATATAGTATGAGTCTACAACATATTCGAACATTATATCCTTTCAAAACAATTCTGTACTGTCTATCAGCACCGTGCCTACTTGTGCTGGAAGAACTATTTGTCTTCTCAAACTAAGTCACTGTCCTCTGACTCACCATAATGAGCTTTCATCATAATGGAAGCTGGAGTATAGTAGAATGTTATAAGGAATATAATTTCAGATTTTGATCTGTCTTGTCCTGTTTGGGTTTCCCCTTAAGTTCACTAACTGCCCCTGACAAAGCTTATCGCTCTTGCTGCCCGGTCCCAGGCGGTGCGAGACGACAAACATGTGAAGATTTGCTCTCTGCAGCCACCGAGCTCGGGCTGAGAGGGAAGCCATGCCACCCACCCTCACCTGCGGCACCGCGCCAGGGGTTGACCCAGCCCGAATTCACGTTGGCGGCCAGAGCAGGAGGGATGAGGCTGTCCCCCGCCCAGACGCTGCCCCCCGCACCAAGGGAGAGGCAAGATGCGTCTGGGAAGGGCAAATGCGACCCACCTTTTCCAGCGTCCACTGTGCTCCGGCGTCCCTCCCGAGCGCCGGGGGCAGGCAGGCGGCGAGGCACAGCGCCCCGAGCAGCCGGGCAGCCACCCCCGCCATCCCCTCCGTCCGCCTGGCCGAGCGCCGGGGGCTCAAGGAGAGAGCCGGGGATGTGCGGGCGGAGGTGGAGGCGGAGGAGGGACGGAGGGAGGCACGGAGGGAGAGAGGCACGGACCCAGAGAACCCAGGAGGGAGGAGGCTGCCGCAGGAGCGGCGCTGGCCGCTGGAGCCGCAGCCCTGCCAGTCTCTCTGGCAGCCCGCGATCCCTGCGAGCTGGGCTCGCCCCGGCAGCACGTCAGCGGTGCCAAGGGCTGCCTGCCGCCCCCCGACCCCTCCCCGCTCCCTCCTCCCCCGGCCGCCGGGCCGCGACCGCCGCGCAGGCACTCGTGATTCCCACCGTGGGAAAAGCCGGAGCCTGCGGCTTTCCCCTGAAAGCCGGTTTTGTGTTCCGAGGGGCAGTTCCGGGATGGGCTACGGCTCGGGGCCCTGCGTGATCTGTCCGCGCTCGGTGGGAGCTCCGGGCGCTGGGAGCGGGGAGGGCTCTGCGGCGCGGCCCCAGCTCCCTGCTGGGAACCGGCCCGGAGCAGCGCCCGTGGCTGATGGAAGCTCGGAACGGGTCTTCCTGAGAGGTGTGACGGCAGAGACCTACAGCACTGCAAAGGGGTCTAGTTTATTATTTTATGAGTTCTTCTTATGATCTTTTTTAGGCCTAAAACAACGACAATACTTGCTAAAATGAAAATCCACTCTTCGGGCGTTTTAAATTCTGTAATTGTACTATCAACTAACAATGAAGCAAAAGCTGTGGTGACGCTGTATTTTGCAGTACACCAATTTAAATTATTAAAGCAAAGATACAAGTTTCTGAGCTCCTGATCTCTTCTTTAGGTCATTTGACATCACCATTCTTGCTCTTGGATGTCGTAGAAAACATCTGACTATTCTGCATCACAGATACTCCATTTAAAGTCTCAGATTTCTACATATTTCTTAAAGTTCAGCCTCAATGTCAAAGCAAATTAAAAGAAAAAAAAGAAGAAGAAAGGAAGAAGGGAAGTGGCAGTAGCAATAATTTTGCTGCTCATTAGCCTTGTACTGGAAAGCCACATCCTAGTAACTATAGCTTTGCAAGTATTCAAAGTGTCCGCAAGGGTGATGATGGAGAGAAATGGAGCAATTTGTGATTTGCAGATTGTTGATCCAGATTTCTCAGATTTCCTAGAAAAGCTGGTGGATATGCCACCCAGCATACAGACGGCACCTCTTATCACCTCGGTGGTGATAGCTTTACGACAGATGCAGTGTCCTTCTAGCTGATACCGAGAACGTGGCTGTATCCAATTTTTTAATATATGGAAAAACAAAGAGTTAATTTAAATTGGTGCCTCTTTGTTTTCAGTCGTGAAAGTCTACACATTGCTTTGTTAGGAAATTGTTCCAAATTGACAGCCAAGTCACTGGTTAATAAGGAGAAACGGGCAATCTTTTGATTACCAAGAAAAATCGGCATGGTTGTCAGATTTTTAGACAAAAGCCCCAGCACATCAGAGATCAAGTCACAGGAAATAAGTCTAAATCCAACTACTAATATTATAGTGATCCGAACAGAACTACACAAGAGAACAAAAATCTGTTGCCCCTCCATAAGATTTCCTGTGGTTAACTAAACAATCCAGATGCTGGACAGAATTTCTGGGTGATGTGCCAGGGTTCTCATACAATTTAGCAGAAGAGAAAATAAACAAAATAGCTACAGGAGAAATCTGACAAGAATATAAGCTTGAGTCAGGACTAGCTAACACTGCTTTTCCCTAAGGGATTGTGGTTGCTCTGATGGTTACAATTATTTGATAGATTACAAAGTTGGCAAGTGTAAAGTCAGATTAAGGCAGTGTTAATATCACCTACATGGGAAACACACATAAAAATGGAAGTGCTGGACCAGATGTGTAGAGAGATTAAATAGGATTTTTTAAGGGCATTACTTGCAAAATTTGGAGTGGAGATGTCCCCTCCATAACCACCGCAGAAGGTTCTATAGCTATAAAGAAGATTGAGGGGAAAAAAAAAAGTGCCATGTAACAGAAATCAGAACATTTCACAGCTGAAAATAGAATTATATAACTATTAAAAAAATACTCTTTTAAAAAAAATTAATCAAAGGTGACGGACATTTTGTTTTTCCAGGGAAAATGGAGAAATGCATTGTTTAATCCTGCTCCATACCACCTAATAGAAAATGTGTAAGCAAATTACTCAGCAGTCAGCTGTTGTACTATATAAATTTTAAATGGTTGGATTATTACTCTGAAAAATCAAATGTAATCAGATGTCATCTAGAGGAGAAAAGGAAAAGGGCAGTTTATTTGAAGAAAAGCATAGGCAATCTGTGACAGTGTGATCTGTACATCGTCCCTCCCTGTGCCCAGGAAGTGACAGCTGGTGTGACAGTGCCATCTACTGAAGTCCCGGTGATCAGTCGATGGAGGCACCGCTGTCAAAACCTTTTCCTTCTGCTGACCCTCCAGCATGTCAGCATTTCAGCCAAACCACCCATGGGAAGCTGAGGCCGCATGCTGCATCATTACCTTGGCTATTAACTCTGCAGAAATGCACTGCTCAGTGGTGTGGGTTAAATGCATGCCAGTTTTGTCCAGAAGGGGAACTCCTGCACCTTCCACTGCTACAAAGACAGTTTTAATGCTCGGCTCTTCCGTCTGACAGGCCTGTGGCAGGGAGAGCAGAGGAAGTGTGGTTTGCTGTGGTTTGAATCCGCATAATAAAAAGTCATTTCCAATGCAGAAGGTTGGATGGGGCTCAGAGCAACCCACGCTAGTGGAAGGTGTCCCTGGCTCAGCAGGGGTTTGGAACTTGATGGTCTCTAAAGTCCCTTCCAACCCAAGCCACTCTATGATTCTATAAATTTGAGCCTGAGCTACAGCTGATTTGCCATCAGCAGTAAGGCAGCAGACGCAGCCTGAGATTTGCAGAGTTCAGCAGCCGGGGCTGCTGCAGGCTCAGAAATCCATAAGCAGCTCCCACAGCCCAGAGGGAAAGGGTGGTGGGGCTGATGGTCACGGGGGAGCACAGGGGCCTGCAGGTGCCCGCTGCTCACGTGCATCTTGTGGGCTTGAGCTGCGGCTGTTCATCCCCATTAACTCATCCACTGCTCCTCTCTGGGGGGCTCGGAACAGCCTTTATCAGGCTGTGGAAGCACTCCACTTGGTAATTCAGGTTAAGGAGACTGTTGCCATGGGCTGATGCTTTCACAGACAAAGCTTTAATAACTGAAAAGTGTGAAATGTGTTAGGTTTACCTGAAACACTTATTTAGGAAAATAACTTTATTTTGGAGCCAATACAGTAGAATCATATATATTATATGAATGAGGCTACCCATCTAGCAGATGCAAGGATCTGTGAGGTCATTCCTTAAACTAGTGGGAGGCAAGTGAATTCCAAAGCTCAATTACCTGTATTTTATAATTAAAAAAAAACCTTACACATATGTGTTTAAACTGAGGTAAATTTTGATTCCATGTTTTTAAGTATATACTAAACTTTTCACTGGTTTTTTGGAGGTAGATTTTGGGACAAAGTTCCAAAGGGCTCAAACCAAGACGATGAGGTAATTCAGAGACATACCCGCATTTCAGGATTTTATCCAAACCAAACCTGAAATCCTAACTTTTTTTCAGTTCCCTTATGGGAGAGCTTGAGTTGAGAGAGTGAGAGAGAAAAGAGACAATGAACTAAAAAAAGAAAAAAAGAGGAAAAGCATTTGTATATTTTGTCTATAGAGAGATTACTTCCTCTTCTGCAGGCATTTGTTGCAGACCCTAAATGAGGGCCTTTGCTATGCAACATCAGTGTCAAAAGCAGTGAAAAATAATCATGGCAGTATGTGCTTATGGAATTTCTCAGGCAAATGCACCAGCAAAGTCTCCCACGACATTGCCTTGAACATGAAAATATTCAAAACATTAGATTGGTGAATAGAAATGTATTTATTATGTATCCATTTTCAGACACAAAATATCCACATTCTAGAGATACTATTTTCAAGATGGAAAAACTTGATGCATTTTTAGAGTTATAGAACAGTTCCAAATGCAGTTTGTTTCTATAGACCTTGTGATCCAAACAGAAAACCAGTTTTTTGTTTATAAAACAAATAAATACAATGAAAGTTACCCGTTTCCTGGTATCTTGTAGATGTAAGAGAGAGTGGTTTGGAAAGCACAGCTGGGTTCAGCAGGGAAAGCTGAGCTGTGGAAACAAGCTAACCATCTGAGGGAATTATGTGGGCTCAGAAAAAAAATGAAGATCATTGATGAAATCCACATGAAATCACTAATTATGGTAGTCATAAAAATAACAAACCAGAATGCTTGCCCTGTCAATTACCACAGCCAGGGCTAATGCTGCCATGCAGAGTCAGCTGTGCACATGCACAGATATATGTGCTGCTCCATACACAGATACTAAATGCAGAGCTGCTTTCAGACGTGTTTTACACATCTTTACAACAGAGATCTTTACAAACAGAACACGGTTTGGATGCTTCAGCGATATTTGTTTAATAGAAAATAACACCAAACAAGTACTTACAACAGTTTGGTTCATTTTGACTGATGCTGTCTAGTGTTCTGTAATAAACTGATTTTAACTAATCCATCTTCTGTTCTGATTTATGAAAAAGCAGCTATTACAGCTTAGAGCAGCAAATTAAATGGCACCAACCCTACTGGATGGTATAAAGCTGAGCTTCTTTACAAAGAAATATAATCGCTGCCCAGTGATTTTGGTAATACCTAATATCCATCTGGTGTCGTCCATAAACAGCTATTTTTAGGGCTGCTACTCAAAATGTGAGACCCTTGCTGCACTTTAAATACAGCGGAGTATGACTTCTTGCTGTGCTAAGCATCAGAAATCATGTTTATGGAGGCAAGCTCCGTGTTTACAATGGTGGCGTGTGGGAGTCCCACTTTAGAGGAAAAAGGAAACGAAGATTGCTCAGTTATCTGGTGCAGAGCTTTGGCAAGAACATCCTCTATTCATGGAATAGCCTTCATTAAAAAGTCCCAGGGTGGTTTTTGGCATTCAAAACCAGTTAAAAGCAGAATCAACCATTAACTGCTACATTTTTAGTTTAAAGTACTTCCAGATTTTGACAAGAAGCTGGGGGCTAATTATTTATCAAATGAAACGGCTCCAGTCAGCACAGAGAACTTGTTACACTCTCTATCAGCTGCACGGTGTAAAGGTTTGATGCAAAATAGGGTGAAGAAAGCGGAAAGACTCCCCTCAGCTTCGGCAGGTTTTGGGCCAGGCCTCAGGAGCACAAGATGAAGGAAATGAGAAACGTACGTTACAAACAGAGCTATAAATGACAAGGCACTAATCTGCCTTTCCATCTGTGTCTCGCTGAGCTGAGGATTAGAAGCCTTTCAATCTGACAGTTTGCCTTTTCAAGGTGTTTTCGGTCTGGTATATAACTTAAACTTCAGCAGCTTCCTATGACAGTGGATATTATTTTAAGACATGTACACAGAAATTGAATCCAAAATCAAGAAGGAAGATTACAGGTTGTCTTTCAACAGGGAGCTTTTGGGCTGGAGGGAGGTTACAGAGGCAGTTCTGCCTTGCACCAGTTTTATTTGGCACTTCAGCTCACTGTTTTTTGTTAAATATCTTGCGTGCAGAGATTTGCTGCTGATGCCAAGAGTGGCATCATTAACGTAGGGCAGAAGATGGGATTTGGGTGAACCAGAGCGTTAGAACAGGGGGCTGACACGCAGCAGGCGGCGGGCAGAGCCATGGTGAAACGGGGCCGGAGAACTTGCGAGTTCGCGCTGAGCCGCACGCACATCCGCGGGGGCTAGCGGGAGGCGCGCGGGGACGCCCAAGGCCAGTCCCAGCTCCCAGGTCAGCGCGGCCGCGGAAAAGACCAGCGCGATGCTGTGACACACTAGGTCAAGTATTTCCTGTGCAGCGATGGAGGGCCTGCCCGGCCCAGGGGACACCCCCGCGGGGCTGCGCCAGCCCCGTCCCGGCAAGGTGAAGCGGGAGCGGCGCGGACGGAGAGGCGGGCGGCGGCTGTCCCGGCCGGCCGGAGCGGGGGGAAGGCGCGGGGCGCGCCCGAGGTACCGCGGGCAGGGCGGGGGGTGCCCAAACCCGCGGCCGGCGCTGGCACCGCAGCCGGCGGGTGCGAGCTGGGGCGGACTCAGGGTTTGGCACGGCTGGAGAGGCGAGGCCAGGGCGGCGGCGGGGCGGCAGCTGCAACTGGGAGCGCAGG
>VZRF01003188.1:226141-293336 GCA_013396875.1 Vireo altiloquus
GAGCGCCCGCCGGCCCCCTCGGGGGGAAGGCGCCGCGGCGGCAGCTCCGCCCTGGGTGCCCCGGGGTGGGGGTGACGGGCCGAGGCCACATCATCTCCGGAGATGGTGCCGGCGGGGGCGGGTCGCGCAGCGGGGATTTAAACCTGGGAGGGACGGGCGCGGCGGGACGGGAGGCTGCTAGCGCCAGCCCGGACGGGGCTGCGTGACCCGGGACGAGCTGGACGCGTCCCGCCCGGGATCCGTGGCGGGCAGCTGCCCTCCCTCCCGGCGGGAACTGCTCCCGCGGGGGTAAGAACTGCGAGTGGAGCCGCTTGGAGCCGCGCTCGATGTCCGCGTCTCGCCTCGCAGCGGGATGGAAGGGCGGGTTCGGGGCCAGGTGTTGGGGGAGCTGCCCGGGAGCTGCTGGGTTTGGCGGGAGGGACAGTGCTTGTGGGCGAGCGCGGGCTGCGAGCCGGGCAGCAGGAGAAGGGGACAGAGCGGCTCCCTTCATAGCCCCCGTGCCTCTCTGCTTTTGGAGGTGTAGGGTTGTCTTTGCATAAATAAAAATGCAGAGTTGTGGACTGCGTGTAGATTTCAACGTAAGCCTATTTTATTTGATGTTCGGAAGAACTCTATTCTCACTACAAAACGAGCAGTTTCTATGGCTTTCCTTTCATGAAAAGATCCATTCTTTCATACCGAGTAGCAAAAATAAGCTTCTTCAAAGGCTTGTATGCAAATACACATGGTATCAAAAGGCTTTGTCAATGCAAAAGCACCGTGGTTTTGGTAAATATAATTAACGTTCTAATTAGGCAGTCGTAGGTGAGCTTTCACAGGGTGTTTTCACTGTCTAAATTAAACTTGCTTAGTAGACTCTTTAATTCTTTCACATCGTAAGGCTTTTCTGTTCTTTATTATGTTGGTTAGGCGTTGGTTTTTGTAATTCAAATCCACCCCTAAGGCTTCGTATTTGCTGTCTCTGGCATCTATGAGAGGTGAGGGAGAGGAAAGCAGTATGTAGAAAACAAGAACAAGTCATCTTCAAGCAAACTTGAAGGCGCTGTGAAGCTCTTTCTTGAGAAAGCTGCCTAAATGTTACTGTTGCTATCCTTACTCTTCCTATTTATTACTTTCATCTGTATCGTATTTAGTGTGTTCTTTAAGGCAGAAGTTTCTTTTCAGGTGTAATTGTAAAATGCCCAGCAAGTCTTGTGTATTTCAAGGCAAGAGTTTCTAGATACCTGTGCTGAAAATCCAGAAGGCATCAATTTGTTGTCTCTTCCAGAGCCCCTGTTAGGAATTTTTATTGCAGTACCAAGAGCTTATTTTCCTTCCAGTACTGCAGTTTGTGTACCTCTCTTTCCTTATCTACCTTTCAGAATGCAATGACAGTGGGGTTTTGAGCTATTACACTGGTAAATATCAGTGTAATAGTGTGTTAAATGGACTGTTCTCGCAATTCTCAGCCTTATTTCTGGGTAGAACAGCTTCTTCTGTGTGCAATAAGATGTGGCCCTTCTCTTCTGAAATTTCATTGCAAGAGTAATACTCTTAGTTTGGTTTTTTTTTTGTTTTTTTTTTTTTTACATAAGGGAAGGAAGAGTACATGAGCTTACTGATTTTGGTATCCTATATGGATCAATGCTTTGTAAAAACTGTTAGCAATATGTAGTATCTATGCATTTGGATCACTTTTGCATTCATGGAAAACTTTTCCTGTGGCAGAAACTGCATGGGGAATCTAGAAATTAATCTTTTCAAACATTTCAGCTGCTTGTGAAATGCTCGAAATATTGAATCAGGTAGCATAGCATCTTGTATGAAGTATCTTGAGCCCATGCTCATGAATCTATTTATTTTCAAAGGTTGTAGCTGACTTGCCTTTTTAATCAGTGTGAATATTAAATGGTTTAATTTTTTTTTCCAAATGAACCGATGCTCAATGGTATGCTCTGCATATCTTTCTATAGTTAGAGTTTGTGCAAGTCATTCTTCGGTTTTCTTGAATAACAGTATTAAAATGATATCCTGAGTACATGCTGCTGCATAGAGTTTGAGTTTTTATCATGTATTTTTTTTGACATTTCTATGCATTTAGTGAATTTCCTTCCCTACCCATCAGCTTCTCAATATAGATGTACAGAGCAGAGCTGTGTTCTACTGCTCCGTCCCCCTGCCTTTTTTGGTTGTTTCCTCTTAAGTGCTAAGTACTTTGCTCTGCTAAACTGTTGTTAACTAGAAGTTGTGGTAACTTATTGGTCAGTACTAGATCTGATTTTTCTCGTGTATCATTCAGTGGGAAAGCAGTTAAGTTTAACTTACAAGTACAAAATGCATCTAATGTAAGATATTTGAGTAAAAGGAGTTGGTATCCTGCTGCATAAAAGTAGAGTAGTTATGACATGGGTATGCGACTTTATGGATTTCATGTGAAATAACAACTTTATGTTTTCCCCTACAGGCAGAGTACAACGTTTCAAAATGCTGGAGATTATCTGGGTGATGCTAGAGATTACATTTAATGTGATTGTGTCTTCAGACGTTCTGTTCCTCTATTTCATGAGCTAAAATATTTTATAAAAATGAAGTCAGATATCTTTATTGATCTTCAAGTTCACTTAGTCCTGTGAATTCAGAGAAGACTTTCTGAAGGAGGAATAGATTCATCACATACGTGGACTTCTGTTGTTGCTCAAGGATACAATTATTTTTTTCATCGTAAAAGGCAATCTGCATGAAGATGATTCTTCATTTAAGATGTGATCTGTGTGATTAGGTGAATGAGGATACTTTCCATGAATTATCAACATTTATTTCTCCAGCTTTTGTTTTTTAATAAAAATGAAGGACAAGTATAAAATAGCAGAGCTGATGTGTTTCCGTGAGGCCTTTATGTAAGCCTCTGTGTCTGGATGTGGTGCTAAAGGACAGGCAATCTGCTTTTGATCAGCTGATTGTAACTGCAGAAAGAGAACCTTTAATTTAAAGTAACTTGCAGCTGTAATTATTTTACTCTTTGGCTTGCACCGAATGAAAGGGAAATTTAAGTTTTACTCGTCAGGAGCATTTTACTGAACTAAGAAAAGGAAACTTATATTATCCTTGTTTTCATTTCAAACCAAGAACTGATAACGTGTTTTTCTTAGAATTTGACTACTACTAGGGAGATCTCGGCAGAGTAAAGCAAGTCAGATGTCAGCAAACGACTCTTCTCCCCCATCCTTACAGAAGTTTTCCCCACCTTTGTGTCATGCTGCTGCACCACAGACCCCAACTTTGTCTTCAAGTCCCCAGTCGGGGCTCTCCAGTCGACTCTCCAATGGCAGTTTCAGTACCCAGAGCCTCACCAACTCCCGAGGCTCCATGCATGGGATCTCCTTCCTTCTGCAGATTGGTCTCACTCGGGAGACTGTCACCATTGAAGCTCAGGACCTGTCCCTCTCTGCTGTTAAAGACCTTGTGTGCTCAATAGTTTACCAGAAGGTATGGTATGATGCTCCATGTTCTGCTGATGAAAACAGTTGGTTGGTAACAGGCTGTTCAGTAATACCAGCTGAGCTATGTCAAGAGTCTGGTACAGTGACAAAGATCTATGTTAAGTATTTGCAGTTGGGCACAAAGAAATTTTGGTAACTCTCAAGGGAGAAACTTTTAATTCAAAAGGACTAAACCCTCTTACTTTCTTGCTTGTGAAATCTAGTAAAAGAAGCTGTAGTTAAAAATTTTCTCCAAGAATGACTTTTCACAATATGGACAGTTTTTTCCTTTCAGCGATTGTCACTGATACCTTAGGTTTTTTACTGGCTTATGCTTACTACTGTTGAGGAATATTCTTGGATCTGTATAGCCAGCCACAGTGAAAGGACCAGTTTTGGCTACAGACGTGTTGCAGGGTCACAGACTTGATACTAGCTTTTCTTTTTGTTTCTAGATAATAATTAAAAATCCCACCAGACAGCTAATAATGTCCTAGTATTGTTTTTCTCTATACTGAATACACGTGTTGCTCTTATATATCAATATAATTTGTGTTAAGAGAGGGTTGACCAAGAAATAAAAGAACTTTAGCGTACTTTTCATTGTGTCTTGGCTACCCTATTGCAAATTCTGTCTCTCTAGGAGGGAAATAACACTGACCTTGCTGATTTTGCATCCAAATTTTATTTTTATTTCTGTTAGGGAGGTCATATCTAGTAAGCAGCCTGAAAAGAAGTTAACAGTATTTCATAAAATAAGAAATACTCTTTTCCATCAAAGTCAGGTGTGGGTGAGAGGGAGGGAATTGAAGGCAGATTATTTTTTAGGGAATTATCTCCATGTCTTTCATTGTTGTGATTGGTATTTGTTGTTTGTTAGTTTTATTATATGATTTTTTTTCTCACCTGATAGCCTGAAAAAGTGTAAGCACATTATGTGTTATTTGCATATGCTTGTGTATCTTTTTTCCCCCATCTCATAACTTACTGCGTCTTTCGTATTTTTACAAACTAGTAGTCAAGCAAGCCGATTTCATAACTTCCAAAATGTAGTTCAGCATGTTAGTTCCCTTCTGAAGAGATGAATTATGTGGGTCAATTTCTTTTTTTCATGTACCATGCATGTTAGGTGTACCTTTATGCAGCCATTTTAGGGGCTGCTTTTTCTTTCTGTATCAGCTCCTTCTCTTTACATCTGCTTATTTCCTGTCTTCTGTCTTAAAGAAAGATGAAAAGAAGTTCATTCACATTTATTTTTCTTTTTTCCTTTTTTATTTTTTTGACAGGCTCAGCTGAAAGTTTAGCTTGAGTTCTTGTTATAGCTCAAACATTTTACATGTGGAGCCTAATCTGCTGCAAAACTGATGAGGATTTCATGATCAGTTTTCCTTCATGTCTGGCTTTACTGCAGCTCTCCTGCAGCTGACACTACCAGTAGGTGACTGTTCAGTGAAAACATGTTTGCAGGCAGCAAACTGATCAGGAAACAACCTCAAGTGTGGTAGATTCATCTTTCATAAGTAGTTTTGCAGCTAGTGCATGAGTGGCAGTATTCTCCCTGTACTCTCTATTTGACAGCAATATGGCCTGCCTTGACTTTTTTTTCCCTTAGATCTGGTGACTAGTACAAGACTGTTAAATATTCTAGTATTAGTATATACCTTGTGTAAAAATTGTGAACTGCGTTCTTGTCTGTAGTCACGCAAATGGTGACCTGTTTTTTTCCATGTGAAAGCTTTGAAGCTTACTTGGGAGCTTGAACCACCTGCCTAACTGTATTTGACACTACAATTACAGTATCGAAAGTGTTGATTAGGACTCTGCTTTTCTGTGTTTTCTGCTTCAGACACTGGTGTTCAGTGTAGCTCGTTCAGGTTTTGCAGAAGGGTAATTAGAAGCAGCATCAGCGGAACTGAAACTAAAGAGGCATGTGTCTGCAAGGAGAGCAAGATGAGTAATGCAAATATTTGGTGTGTCTCTTAGCTCTATTACAGATGTTCTAAACATCAGGAGATGTTTTTTCTTTTTAAGTGTTTTTCTTCAGCTTTTTTTCAAGTTTAAAGTTAAGTTTGGGGGCCACTGTGTTAGGGTTATTGTGTATTGGAATGCTTAATAACCGCCATCAGAAAACTCAAACTTTAGACTTTACAGGGATGCTTCAAAAAAAATTCTTGCTTATGGTCTCCAGTACATTCATGGTCTTCTCTGTTCATTCCTTATCTAGGTTGCTCTGTATTAAAGTATCAGACATACAGTTCTCAGGGGCAATCTGAAGAGGAACCTAAGCATGGACACATATGACTGCTGGAGCAGAGGGACAGTGTTTAGAAGCAGAAAAACTTGTAGCAGGTAGACAGTGTGTATCCTTGCACAATGATCAGATATTACAGAGGCAAGTTCTTAATCCTGTTCTGTGTTGGAATACTGTTTCTTCATTCCTCACATGAGAGGATATGAAGTAGAACAAAGGGATCACTGATTTAAAACTAGGAACTCACATGTGGTGATGCTCCACTGCCTGCAAACTGAGAATTATGTAGGACAGCATGCTAAAACTGTTGTATTCTATTTTACTTAGTTTTATTCTGGTTAATAGCTATAAATGAAAAACATTTGATTACTGTAGTATTGCTTGTGCTATTACTTGTGTAGAATCAGTACCTGCAAAATTTCTCATAATTTTTTCAGTAAACGTAAGAATCTTTACTTTGATGTTTCTGCAACTTCTCTGTCTTTTTTGGTCCACAGGCCTTTGTTTTCACTTTCAGTCATACTTGGCGTTCTCCTTCTTTTTATATATTTCCTCTGGTGACTTTGTTACGTTTTTCTCTGAAATAGACCAATTGCTCCCCTACCTTAGAATATTTGCCTGAAATTGTTGTGATCCTTTAACCGTTACATTCTTTTTGATTGAGAAGTGATACAGTATTTACCAACGAGATCTGTTTCTTACTCTTCCTGCCTAGTTTTTCTACTTGACTGAACCCACCCAAGGTCACCATTTTGCAAAATCAAAGGTGTATTTCTTATGTCTTGCTGACTGGATTCCTCTTCTGTATTTTCATTGCATTACAAGGATCGTATTGCAATCCATCCATATTACAAATGAATCTCTACAACTGTTGCAGTAACAACTGCAACCAATGTTCTGGGTTTTTCTCCATGTTAAGCTTGTAACAGTTCATGGTCTTTATTTTTGAAAGGCTTTAAAATTAATGCAAATCATCTCTTCTGTTCCGATGTGGTCAAATCTGTTTTCCTCCTGGTCTGCCTTCTTGTCTTGTCAACTGTTTTCTTTATATGAGTCAAATAATTCAGAGACTTAGCAAGAGTTGAGGCATGAGAAGCAAACATGCTTGTGAGAAGGTGGGATCTGGGGAGTTACTGGGCGTGGAGAGGTGTTGTATGTGGGGCAGATTAGCATTTCCAGCATGGTAATAGGTTTGTATGCTGGAAAACCTAGCCAAGCAGTAGTCCAAGTATGTCTGTACTGAGGCATCTGGTGGGGAAAAGATCTGCAACATGTTTGAAGCTAATTGTGTGATAATGTGATTTGGCACATGATTATAAAGAGTGGGAGTGAATAGCTGGGTAAGGATGCAGGATAATAGAATGGATGACTTCAGTGAACGAAGAGAGTTTCCAATGGTGTTTTGGACTATTAGACTTTGGAATTAACTTTCAGTGGTTTGAAGCATTTGTTTTGAGTTATGACGGGTCATGAGATATTGGACCTTGAAACAATATCCGCCTACACTTTTCCCTAGTGTGAATTTTTGGCGACTAGTCTAGAATTTTGTAAAGTAACTCCTGGAACTTGAAGTGAAGGGATTTTTCAGTTACTGCCAAGATAGAAAGAAGCCTCAGTTGTGTTTTGCTCAGCAGTACTGACTGCTGTATGTTCGTTGAGCTCCTCTGGATCAAAAAGACGATGTAATGCACTCTCCATTAAAGCTAGGTATGCTGTAATACTTACAGTATGAGCATGCTAGATAACACTAATGATTTTTCCTCAGTGTAACTTCTTGATGTTACCAAGATTGATGTTATGAAGATGCTACCAGCGATTAATTTTGGCACAGTCTAATGCATACGTAGACTTCCCACAAGTGATTTCCTGTCGCTAGATGCTCTTTTGGAACTGTTCAGACTGGGAACAGTCATCTTTTTGCTTTTAGGAAACTTAGTAATACTGGGATTAGCAGTTTATGTGTTCTGAGTAACTGTGCAGATACTTTAGGCTTTTATGCAGGAAAGTAATAGCTGTATAATCCCATAAGATAAAACAGGCTTTAAAAAATTCTGCTTTGAGTTTTGTTTTCAGGTTTACATTATGAGCTCTTAACACTTCAAAGGAACTGGATAATGTTCTTCCTTAACAGCTTCATGTAACTGAGCATAAAGAAAGCTATAAAAGCCGTACTTTGCTATGGTACAAGAGAGAAGGATTTGGTAGTGTACAACTTGAACATAGTTCAGCTATTGAACATAGTTTAAGCTTTGCGTAAAAATTGTGTTAAAAGATACCACTTGAAATAAAACCCCTGTTAATTGATGAGGTTATTCTTGGCCAGCAGTCTGCACATAGCCTTCTGGCCAAGGTGCTAGCAAGGAATGCTGTATTCCCGAATGGACTGGGGAGCGGAAGAGAGAGCAGGGCGCCGCACGCCTGTTAGGAGCCAAGCTGCTTGGTTGCAGCTGATTGCTCCCCGCATGGAGGCCCAGCCAAGTGCCTTAGACAGGGCTCTGCCGGGCCACCTGCAGCTCATCAGAGCCGGCCGTGCAGAGGGCAGCCAGCCAGCGCTTCCATGGCTTGGGTGCACAGGGCTGGAGTGGGGGCAGAGGAGAGGAATCTGAGCCAGAGTGTGTGGAAGGGTGTTGGGAGGCAGGCATCTTCCCAGTAGGGTCTGTTCTTTTGGAACTGGGAGCTTTTTTTTGGCGGGGGATAGGGGGAAGCGTTCAAGGAAAGAGCAGGAGTTGTTCATCTAACTTGAAAAGTTTTGTTAGGGATGACTGAATCTGGAGGCTGCTGCAGCTCTGTCCCTCTGTGTGTCCACGGACAGCAAGACTGATCGTGTATTCCTGATAGGCACTAGCATTTGGATACAGGTGCGCAACATATACATGTATATGTATATACACATGTATATACACAGATCCAAACCCATGAACATGAAATGTTACAGTTACATGTATACACACAGATCCAAACCCATGAACAGTGTCTGTGAGCACAAACAGCATCAGTGGTTTTCTGCCCTTCTCTGGTGGTTCAGGATGGAGGTTTGGTAGTGGAGAAAATACAGACACGTACCCTCTCTCCCACCAATAAAAAAAAATAGCAACAACAAAAAAAGTGTATGTCTCCAGCAGCTGGCTTCAAGCACTCTCTGCCTGGTAGCAGCTGCTGGAGCTTGGTCTTTCCAGTTGCTGACACCTCGATATCCAAGCTCTTGATTTCACTTACTCTAACCCCTCCAGTCACTGACATTACAGGGTCCTCTTGCTATGATTGCTGGCACTCAGACTCCCCCATACACACGCATGGGCTCAGAATGAGAGAAAATCATTCAGGAAAATAGCTAGAAATTGAACTTAATGAAAATAGAGGATGGGTGGTGCTGGTGAGGCACAGGGCATGATCAGACAATTGTTCTGACCAACCCCTCTTTACAGGTGACCAGGCCTCTTTTATCTTCTTTTCCCTTGACTTTTTCCCACGTTTATTCCTTCCTGAATCACCTCTTTCCTTGCCTTTGTTTCCTTCCATAAACATTCCATAGGTGTTGTACAATACTAATTTCCTAGCATTTTATAATCTGTACCATACTATTGGACCGCAGCCCCTCTCAGCCCAAAAGGTGTTCTAGTGTTGACTTACCTTATCAGTGCATGTATGAAAACGGTCTAAGGATGTCCTGGGAGAACCCTGGGAGGGTCTGGACAGGGTATCCTTTCCTTGGAGTTCTTAATTTGGGTCCCCACCTCCCCTTCTTTTCTCTATGCTCCCCTGGCTTGTGGAGATGGGCCTTTGGTGGCCTGATGGCTCCTGTGGAGGGCCTGGGAGGACCTGGATGTGGGCTTCCCCCAGCTGCATTTGTCCTCTGTGCTGCTTTGTGGATGTGCAGACAAGCACTTCACAGGCAGGACAGGTAAAGGAGCTACTTCAAGGTTCCTCAGCTACTACCTGTCCCTCTTACGGATTGAGGAAAACCTCCTAGCAACTGAAGCTCTCTGTACCAATGAGAAGCTCTCTCTGTTCTCATGCTTTTAGTTTTTGGAATTATTGTTTCAGAAATGGAGCTCAGGCATGCACAATGCCTAGAAGAAGATGTCCTGGTGAAGTCTTGTCACTATAGAAACTGTATATGGAGTCTGTGTTTAGTGAGAGAATTCTTGTACTCCATACTAATATAGATTTTTCTCTTGTTAGTCCTGGGCTTGTGATTCTGCATCTTAGTCTAGAAGCTACTGATAAAAGCTCAAGCTTGTAAATAGAAGAATTACCTTTTAAGGAGGTTAAATGTTACAGTTACAAAACCAGACAATCTTTCACAGTCACTTCTCCTATGTATATATACATTTTTTTGGAAGAACGTGCAGTAAATCATGTCATGACAATATGAGAGGCATTCATGATATACAGCTTAAAAGGTCAATTTAATTAATGCAGAACCAAATGAGGGTGTTGATGTCAACAGTTGTAGAAGTCTCTAATAGATGATTTTGCTTTACGATATTTATACTCTGTAGAAATTAATTTTGCCTTTGTCTGGAATTTATTTGAAAACCAAAATGTTAATTATAGGTATTATAATGTTATTTACAAACTTTGGAATTAATGTTGATGCTGCTTTCTAGGGAATGTAATGTCTCATATTTTTAGTGATTACACTTGCTGTCACAAAGAGGACTTGAGTGTTCATCTGTAACTTTGGTTTATTGTGTTAGCTAATGCTTTTTAGCAAAATGAAAGTAGTATGTTTAAAACATTTTAATAAATCCAAGATTTGCACATGAGAATGAGCAAATGGTGCATAGGCAGAATATATTTTGTCATAGCAATTAAGATAAGTGCTTCTTGGCAGGTGATTATGTGACCTCTGGTTACTGAGGTGAGGGATTATGTATGGGGATGTTCTGGTCGCTGCATGACAGGGTTATGGTCTGAATGAGTGAAAAAAAATAAAAGAGAAACAAAGACGTATCTTTATCAAAAGGAGACTCAGACCTGTGAAATATGTTAGAGGCTTCCTTAAAATCTGTGGTTCATAGGTGGTTCTGTGAACTTAATACAGAGACAGTAGTTCACGTGATTCCCTGAGTCATGAGTTATCCCTCCTAGCAGCTGAAGTGAATATTGGTGTTAATAAGAAGTGTTATGTGTATCTGCAGGCAGATATATACTGTTGTAATGTTGATTTTATATCCCTTTTGTTAGAACTAAGTTCTTCAGCAGCATAATGGAATTGATAGAAGTTATCTTAACAGTGTATCAAGGAATAAAACCTCACAGCACTTATTTTAATAGTGTAAATATATCCTACTTTCTTGTAAATCAAGGCACAGTGAGATTTTGGGTTAGAGCTTAAAGTAGGTTTATGACATGTTTCAGGTATGAAGAAATGTCAGTTCCCTTGGAATAATTACTGATGCCAAAGCATCATCAATAATACAGCAGTGTGCTGTATCTTTGCGTGTTATGGATATAAAGTCAAGCCCTGTGCATATTTGCAGAGATACTGAGACACATATTTGGGCAGCACAGCTAATTGTCAAGCTTTATATTTTCTTTCCTATTACCAATGATCTTTGGGCAATTGGAAAAATATAATTTTCAGAATATTCATGGATATTTGCTATTTTGCAAGATGAATCAGCAGATGAGTATACTGAAATATAGTATGATAAAACAGGAACTCTTGTGGCTAATTCCAGATGATTTAGGGGATCTTAAGCAATAGCATTTTATTGTATAAAGGTTTAAGAAGTATCTGGTTTAGGGGAATATAATGCTAGTCTAATCTCTGTACCATCATGGCTACTGTACAGAGTATAAGAGAGTTTCAAATTGAGGTAGGAAACCTGGGAGTAGGTTGAGATACAGAGGAAGCAGCTGACTGCTTTGGCATCAGCCTAGTAAATCAGCTTCTTAGTGCTGTGGACTAAATATCCATGTGTAATATATTTATTTTATGTGTATAAATTTGCCAGTGCTGTCTTTTGCTTTTGCAAGGGTTAAATTGCACAAATTCTACCTCTCCTTGTGACTGTCCAAAGTAGATAGCATGCTTTCTGGAGCATACTTCAGTAGTATGTGTCGTATAATTGTGTAGTATGTACACACTAAAACAGAGAAGGCAAACTTGATGTTTCAGATAAAATTGCTGCTGAAAAGAGGACATGGTCTTTGTCTCTGAATGGGAAGAGAGTGTGAAAACAATGGGTGTGATGGATGCCTTCATTATGTTTTTGATGTGATAGAACAAATCTTTGATTATTCTGGTTAAGAACAATTAATATACCACAAGCTTCATGCAATTTAGATACTTATTGACTGCGTAACAGTAAATTATTAAGGTGTTACCTCTTGAATTAAAAGTGTCTTCTGAGCTTTTCCGTATTTTTCCCACATTCTTCCTGTTTTCTTCTGCGTGTGTGTTCTCACCTCAAGTTTGAATTCTGGTTTAAACCAAAAGGTCAAAGGAGCTTCTTGAGTGCTGCTTATTCCTCTCCAGCATCTGTTCCTGCTCTTTTTCCCCATGGACTGTTTACTTTTAAGCTTTAAGAAGTTTTACTCATACTTGACAGTATTTTGAAGAGTAGGGAAAATACAGAACAAGAAAGCTTTTTTTCAGTGAAGTGTCATGGAAAAGTGGCGTGTTATTTAGTGTATCTATTTCCTGTATGGATTTTCAGTATTATTTTCTGTCCTCGTGGGGATTTGAGTTTTCCTTTTCACAGATTTCACAGAAAATGGGTAAGGTTGGAAGGGATCACTGGAGGTCATAGAGTCAAACTTGGCTGCTGAAGCAGCGTCCTCTGGAGCACGTAACTCAGGATTCCTTATATCTGTAGATCAGAACTGTTGTAGAATAATGACATGGAGCCTCTTAATTGGCTTGCTCCTCAAGAAAAGTGTGGCAGGTGCTGCTGGAGTGTCTTGAGCTAAATACCTGCCTGAACAGAACCCGTGAAATAAGGGTTATAGGTGATGATATCCAAGTTAAAGGCCTGCATTGACTTTCACTTGCTAGACTGATTATACAGGTCTGAGAGGTTAGAAAGCCAAAGAAACAAAAACTTTAACACTTTTTCTTCTCAGCTTTAAAAAAAAAAAATCAGAAATTTTCAGAAAATGCTTTGTTTCCTCAAAAATAGGCAGATTAATTTTGTTACCATGAAACATTTACAAGTTTTTACATTTACAGTTTTGTAGCTGTTATTAAAAACATTGATGATTAGGATTATCAAAGAACATGTATTAATTTAGAGTTTGGTTTCTGTTGCAGTTCCCAGAGTGTGGTTTCTTTGGCATGTATGACAAAATTCTCCTGTTCCGTCATGACCTGAACTCAGATAATATTTTGCAACGAATTACATCAGCGGAAGAGATACATGAGGGAGATCTTGTTGAGGTTGTACTCTCTGGTAGGTATTATTGTAACAGTGGAACAACTCTTAATTCAGTAGATTAAAAGAAAATGGGACTTCATGGAGCATTATTTTCATGATTGTTGAGCTTTTCCACTTAAGTCTCCTATACTTTGGGGTAGAGGATTCCAAGGAAATCTGAGCATCACTGGTGCTTCAGAACTCAGTTTTGTTATTTTTTCATTGTTCTGTTTTAATCTTCTTCAGGTTTAGTATTATAAATAAATCTGAATTATAAAAATGGGAATTTATAAGTATAATAATATCAGCTTTTATTTTTTATAATTGTTTAAGGTGAAATGCAGATAGAATTCAAAATTTGTTCTAACTGTTGTGGGTTTTCGTTTGCTTATATCTGTTTTCTTGTTCTGTAGCTTTTGCTATTGATGGCTTATGCTATCATAAGACTTCATAGAAATATAGTTACTGAATCATACCTATAAAAACAGACTCTTAAGGGTTATTGTAGTTTTTAAAACAATTTCTTTAGACAATATAGTCCTTAGAGTGGTGGTTATTAACCAATAACAAGGACAGAATAACCCCAGTCCCAATTGTCATTGCATGTGTTTAATCAATACATTGTCAAATTCAATGAAAAGTCAGCTGTAATTAAACTACAAATAAAAGCTGGACTAGTATTTAGCAGGATTTTAAGTCTTTGAGGATAAAGTGAAAAACTGAGGCTATATTTTAGGAAGAGAGACCTCTTGACTGTGAGGAACTTAGATTTGTAAACTTGATCAATAAAGTATGCATTTGGTAGCTGTAAGGCTGAGTCCTTCCTTGGCTGCGTTTCAGGGCTTGTCTAGGATGTTCAGTAACTGATGATGATGAGCTTTTCATTGCTTCTGGTGATTAGCATATCTGGAAAATTTGTTGTGTGTCTCTTAGCAATCTCTGACAGTTTCCTTACAGACAGACAGACAGACCATCAGAAACTGAGGCATTTTGAAGACATGTAAATCTCTTTCAGTAGATTTTTAAAAATAAGGATCTGAATAGGAAGTGTTAGTACATATTTGATAAAAAAATAATAACCATCAGGGCAAGGTAACATTGATGTAAAATACCTTTTTTTTTTTTTTTCCTCAAAGGAACACAAAGTAGGGACAAAAATAATTTAACTATATCTATACTTGTTTAAGGAAAAGAATATTTCAGTTTTCTGTGGAAGTTTTATCCACAGTTCTGGTTTGATACACCAAGACTTTAATCTAATAAAATTTTACTGCAGAAGTCCTTCAGAAGATAAAATTCTAACTTGTAGAGGTTTTTTTTTTTTTTTTAATTTTGTACATTACGAAACAACTTGAAAATTAAGTTGATCTTTCAAACCTTTATTGTTGCTTTTAGCAAGGCTTGTTGTACCTGCCTTCAACTTAGGTTTTCAACAGTGTGATTCATATTGTTGATTAGCTGTGGCCATGAGCCTACAGAGTCCAATGCATGTTTTTCCTCAATAAAAATGTTTACTGAAAACTATGTAGTCTTCTAAATGAGTATTTAAATGGTATACAGTAAAATACTGTTTTCTAAACAGCTTGTTAGCATTCTTTGAATTAGCCATTTTTAAAACATATTCTTTTCATAAGAACCATAACTTACTGCTATTTTTTAAAAGCTTTGGCTACAGTTGAAGATTTCCAGATTCGTCCTCATGCACTTTATGTGCATTCCTACAAGGCTCCTACTTTTTGTGACTACTGTGGAGAGATGCTTTGGGGTTTGGTACGACAAGGATTAAAATGTGAAGGTAAGTCTATGATATTTAGTGTATTTGTCTGTGTATATCTATATAAGATGAGGAAGAAGAAATTGTGTTGAGTTTGGTATGTTAGCAGGTGATAAATGTAGTATTTCATAGTTGGAAGGGTTTATGCATTGGAATACCAAAGTTCTGATCTTGGCGTTAATGCAAACTGTGTGTGACCTTGGACTAATGACTTAAGAAGTGTTGTTGTTTCCCACTTTGAAAAAAATAGCTAGCCTACAACCTTGTGTTCTTTGCACAAGGAACACATAGTTTGGAGTGACTCCCAAAGGGGAATCCCTTTCCTTGTGGCTTTTATCCAGCTGGCTGAGGAGCACTCTACAGCCTGCTGTCAGGTACTGACGCTGCCTTCTCATTGAATTCTTCTTGGTTCTTGTGCTCCAAAGTGGGGGAGTGATGAAAGCCTCCTGGTGGTGGGAGATCCACTGCTTCCAAGTCTTAGACCTTGATACTAGAAGAGAGCTTATTGGATAAAAAGTTATTTCTGTGAATTGCATCAAGAGCACTAAAATAAGAGAATTTGACACAGCAGTCTGTTTCTGCCTTTACTGTTTTCCTGGATCATCTTTTTAAAACTGCTTTATCAAAATGTTGGTACTGTGTTTGTTTCTTTGAAACTTGGGAGGTTTTTTGAATAAACAAACTACTCTTCCAGGTTGTGGCTTAAACTACCATAAGCGATGTGCCTTCAAGATTCCAAATAACTGCAGTGGAGTGAGAAAGAGGCGCCTGTCTAACGTGTCTTTACCAGGAGCAGGGCTTTCAGTTCCGAGACCAGCACAAGCTGAACACACATCCTCTGCCTCAGAAGAAGTATGTAATGTGAAAGGAGAAAGAATTTCTGTTTTTAAATTCTATTGACTTCTGGGGAACTATATAGTGTTTTAAGTGGCTCATGATGAGTATATGGGAGTCAAGCTTAACCATTATGATTGGTTTTAGTGAATTTTAAAATCTGGTGATTCTTAGACTGTGACTTACTGCTTAATATTACTGTGAGAGATGAAACAGGAAACAAATTATAAGTTTTATGTATAATTTGGTTTTTAGCCTTTCACTTATGGTTATATGCACTCTTGGGAACTTTGGTTTCAGAATGATAAAACATCTTGCCTTCTTAGATTCATTCTATAATTGTATTAGCGTAGAATAGTTATTTGGCCAAAGCAGTGCAGATTGTAAGCTTTTATGCTGGGGAAGAGTGTTTCTGATCTCCTGTTAAGCTTTTCACAGAGTTAATCCAAAAAACCCCAAGCCCTATCAAGGAGGGTGTAGGGGATGAAGGGCTTACAGTAAAAACAGACATCCATAGTAGTTCCTTGTTATGATGATTGCTGAGAGGTTATCAGTTATGTAACAATACCAAATATCAATTATGAAGTATATCCTAACTATTTTGGAATCACAAAATAGGACTGGCAGTAATTAGATCCATTTGTTTGTGCCTTAGTCATTTCTAATTATCTGTTACTTCATACTATAACTAGTCTTACCACAGTTTAAAATACAAATCATATAGTCTAGTTCAAGAAAGTAATTTTTTTAGCTAGAAGCTATAAAAGCCTAGTCTTGAGTCATGAAAAATATTTATTTTGATGTTTATGACTACTGGTAAGATCTATTCAGTGAACATAGAATTGTAATTATTTATCACAGAGTTTAACTTTATGATTTCTATGTGCATGTGTAGTACCTTTTTGATACCTCTTCATTTTGTTCAATGTCTTTTCTGTTTTAATTGCTAATGTTTTTCTTTTAACTTAATTTCAAAGAATTTTTTTGAGGGACGTTAATTTTCAAAATAATTTTTGAATTTTCTCAATATTTTTGCCTTATTTAGTAAGCTATCCAGACATACCATACATTGCTTTTAAAAACTGATAATTTGAGTTTTACAATTGAGTAATTGGAATTCGGTTTGCCTACCTCCAGTGTTTTCCATTTTACCCTCTGTTTGGAGGTCTGTATGTGCTGTCTGAACCTTGTCAAGTTACTTAAAAAATAAATGTCATGAGTGAATTTTTAGCATTTTATCTTCTGTGGAAATAAAGGTCCATTCATAACTTCCAGCTCTCTGTAAGGCTTTTCCATCTGGTGTTTTCATGGTTTTGTTTTACTATACCAGAATGTTCTCTTAAAGCTTCTTGGCCAGGTTGCTTTCTTGTCTGGTCACTTTCTGAGCCAACAGCTGCCTTACAGCCCCACTGACTTTTTTTTCATCCACCAGGACCCCCAGGTCCTTCCCAGCAGGGCTGATCTTGATCCCCAGCCTGTGTGGATAGCAAGGGGTGCCCCAGCCCAGGTGCAGCACCAGCCCTTGGCCTTGTTGAACCACATAAGTTTTGCAGGGACCCACTTCTCAGTCTTATCCAGGTTCCTCTGGATGGCATCATGTCCCTCCAGTGTGTTGGCTGCACCACTCAGCTGGTGACATCCACAAACTTGTGAGGGTGCACTTGCTCCCACTGTCTGTCATTGGTGAAGACGTTTGATAGCACCAGTCCCAGTATCAGCCCTGAGGGACACCACTTGTCACTGATGTCTATCACTGACCCATTGACCACTACCCTCCGGATGTGACCAGCCAACCAATTCCTTATCCTCCTAGAAGTCTACCCATTGAATCCATCTCTCCACGTTAACACGTGAAGGGTGTTATGGGGGACCATGCCAAAGGCTTTACAAAATTCCAGATAAATGACATCTGTAGCCCTTTTCTTGTCCACTGATGGAGTCACTCCATCACAGAAGGCCAATGGCTGTCCTGAATGACCTCCCTGTCCTTCATGTGCTTTAGCACAGCTTCTAGTAGGATCTCTGTGATCTTCCCAGGGACAGAGGGGAGACTGACAGGTCAGTAGTTCCCAGAGTTGTCTAGTCTATCCTTTTTAAAAATGGGTACAGTGTTTGCCTTTTTCCAGTCACCTGATATTTCACCTGACTGCTGTGACTTTTCAAAGCAGTCATGGCAGTAAAAGTGTTCTGGTACATATTATGAATTCATTCTTTATTCCAGCGTTGCTGCCCCGAACCTAGTAAGAGGATTCCATCTTGGAGTGGTCGCCCCATCTGGATGGATAAGATGGTGCTTTGCAGAGTGAAGGTCCCACACACCTTTGCTGTTCACTCTTACACTCGTCCCACCATCTGCCAGTATTGCAAACGGCTGCTTAAGGGCCTTTTTCGCCAAGGAATGCAGTGTAAAGGTAAACATTTAATTTTCTGTTGTAGCAGTAAATTTCAGTAAAGGTCTTGTATTTAAAACTGATTGCAACCGAGGTGGCTCTATACTGCCGAATAGGGAGGTGTAATTTTTGAAAAATTGCATAATTTTCAGAAGATCACAGCAGCCCTCATTTTCATTATAGTAGGCTGTGCATTGTACATTTTTCTGAAAAATAAGATTTAATTGTGTAGATTGAAGACACTGTAATTCTAGAAGGATAATTATGTATTAATAAAAATGGGAAATGGTTCCTTTTGTTCAATATCTATGTTCTAGACTGCCGCTAAAGAATCTGTGAGTTTTCATTGTATTATTCTAGTAGAGGATATTGGTTATTACCTTTTGGA
This sequence comes from Vireo altiloquus, assembly GCA_013396875.1. Taxonomy (NCBI): domain Eukaryota; kingdom Metazoa; phylum Chordata; class Aves; order Passeriformes; family Vireonidae; genus Vireo; species Vireo altiloquus. The sequence goes on from VZRF01003188.1 coordinate 244,601, forward strand.
GATACTTTATACAGCTAGGTTTCTGTGCTGAACTTGCATGGTTTTTACGTAGCATGTGTTAACATGCATGACTTCAGTTGTCAGACTTTTTCATGTGGTTCCTAGGGCATAATGAATGTGATCTCCTTCTGGCTTTTTATTGCTGGTTTGTGCAGATCTGTCAGCTTTGTTGCAGAAAACAAAAATCTAGTGATGAACTATGAACGTTAATATGGAAAGGAGTTTCCATTTCTCTCATGTGAGTTTGTTGAACAGGAGTATCAAAAGTCAGCTTTTTGAGAGAGTTTGCTTAATACATTTTCAATTTGCTGTATTAGAGGAGAGAAAAAATTGTAAGCTTACAGCTGTGTTAATTTTTTTGACAAGTAATGCTACTGTCTCATCTAACTAAGGAAGTAATTTTACCTTTAATTTCTGTTGTTATTTGCAGTCTTTATAGTCTATTTGAAGTCTGCATCCTGAATTGGTTTTGATACTTTTTCCAGTCAGTGTATCTCTTGGATACACATGACATAAAAATAATGAAGCCTGAAAAAGATGCCGTGCAGTTTTAACGTAGAGATGCTGCTGTTCATATACAATTGCTGTGACTATATCCAGCTGAACAAGTGGGGCTACCACATCAGTTTCAAGGAATTGAATGACACTAGATAAAAATGTTATTGTATGCATATTGTAAGCATTTATGTATGGAAAACAAGCCTAGAGAAATGCTGTGTATATGTGCAGGACAGAAATAAGTGTCTTCATAGGCCTCAGTTTATGCAGTATGATCCTATACTTATTTTTAATATATCAGGAATTGATATTGAGCAGTTCTGATATTTTCATACTGCCTTCTCCTACAGATTGTTACAGTTTCCCACTGACTTCCTCGTGCACTTTTCCAAAGCTTGGTGTCTCTTAGTTTTGTTAATGAGTTTTTGTTTCTGAGTACCCATAAGAGTTCTGAATTTCTTTTTTTTAATTCAGGTTGCTCTTTGGGCTCTGCGGATACATCTCTTTGAAATGATAAGGCTGTATTTGTGGCAATAAATTAAATGTGCCCAGAAACATTCCTGGACACTGAGGTCAGCTGGGACAGAATGACCCATGTTCATGAAGAAGTTTTCTTAACATCCCAGCCTGGGTGGCTCTGTGCAGACTGCCTGTTTGGAGCAATTTCATAGGATGCTCTGGTTTATGAGCTAAATCTTGGAACTGTTTGGGATTGTGCTAATGCTAGCAGGCTAGGGGATGTTTGTAGCTATTTACTAGACTAGAGAATTGCATTGCAGTATCCAAGAATGTTTCTGAATGTAGTTTTATTTATTAGGATAGATTCAATCTTCTAGTTTCCTGACAGGATTTGAAATGTGTCTGTTTCTTCCAGCCTCCTTTAAAGTAGTGAAGTAATTGTATTCCATAATATGGACTGAAGCCATGGCTGTAAAAAAGGCAGTTTGTGGGTCTCCTAGGATGCATCCTTTTAGGCAGTCAGAAGCTGAGCAGTATCGTATTCTGCTCCAGAATTTGGCTCCTCTGATACTAAAAATGGAGAGATAATGATTTTTCTCTTGTCTGGGCTTAAAAGGAAAACATATTGAGTTTGCTTTGGATAGCAAAAAACAGCTAAATTATCAATATGAAAAAAGGGAGTTTTGAAATTCATGATGTTGATAGAGTTGAAAATCACAGGGATGCTACTAATAAAGGAAATTCCTGTTAATACCAGTAATGTTGTATGCTGGACTTTGCTCAGCAGGCTCCATTTGATACCTTGTGTGCAGAAATGGCATGCATCCAGGTGAGATTCCATCTCCATGTGAGGCCAAATCTGGACATAACATTATTCTGTCTGCCCTGTGTCAGCAAGAAATGGATCTTGAGTAGTCAGCAGAATCTGTAACCTGAATGAGAAGGAAGCTGGACTTTGGGATTTACTGCAGAACATATTTGCTCTGATGTTGTTGTGTGATCTCATAGAGGCTTCTGATGTCTGCGAGTCTTAGTTGGCAGATGGGGAAAAATGTTAGAGATGAGACATTTAAATCATATAGCAATGGAAAAAAGGATGTGGAACAAATGAAAGAATGGGAAAAATTACATCATGATGGAAAAAATAGCTACAGAAAAAGCTAGAGAAATAGCAAACCATTTTGTATTGGAAGGGGAAGTACTGACATAATAAACAGTGGTGGGACAAATCAACATGTGACATCAGGACAAGATTGTTAATTTCCTCCTGGAGGTGACCTCATTGGTGCTGTCTTCAGCTGCACGCCAATGTATGAACCTGAACTGAGGTTTGTGTTGGAAGTAGTGAATGATAAATGTTAGTATCTGGGTGGGAGTGACGTTCTGGTATCACGAGCTTATTTATCGGCTTTTTTAGATTGCAGATTCAACTGTCACAAACGCTGTGCACCTAAAGTACCTCGAGACTGTCTTGGAGAGGTGATTTTCAATGGAGGTAAGATGAGTAACATGCTTTCAAATACTGAGAGATCTTTTGAGGCTGAACAAGATGCATTAGTATTTAATTCCTTCGTCTTTGAGTATTTGACATCTTTTTATTTATCTTGCCAGTTTTTTCACTGAGGCTAGTGAAAATGAAATAGATTCACTGGAGCCAGATTACACTCTGGTGTCTTAAATTTTACTTAATCAGTCTTGACACATTCACTATACTTTACTTGGGATTGCTCAATGGAAATGAAACATCAAGAAGCCACCCCAATGTAAAAAATTTGAAGATCTGTTGTGATCCGTCTGCTCATTGTTCACCATGAAATATATACTTTAAAATGTTCATATCTGAAGACATGTTCCATTTTTTATGACTTTCTCATATCCATGATTTTTACTGACCAGAGTTAGCCCAGATGTTTGAGATAAAAGAGAAAGGAAAAAAACCCCAAGCCAAACAAAAAAGAAAGAACTCCACTCTAATTTTTAGAAACATCAATAGAGTTGGACTGCTTTTTGAATAGACCTTACAGAATTGAAAGAGGAGTGTATGGAACACCTTGTGGAAGAATGTTTAGAGTTATTTTTTATAAGTTTTAGACCAGTGCTAAACTGATGAAATATGGGATAGATGAGCAGATGGGGATTAAAACCTGAATGGGTGGGCCTTGAGAGTGGTTATCAATGGCAAGTAACTCGTGATGTACCACAGGGGCCAACAAAGGGTCCAGTCCTGTTCAACATCTTCATTAATGATCTTGATGGGGCAGAGAGTACCCTCAGCAGGTTTGCAGGTGACTGGGAGTACTGGCTGATACGACAGAGGGCTTGTGCTGCTATCCAGAGGGACTTCAGCAGACTGGAGAAATGAACTCTGGGGGTTGTTGGACCAGGTGACGTTCAAAAATCTCCTCCAACTTCAACCATTCTGTGATTGTGTTGCCTTGATCCTTGTCACATGTTGTTTAGTGAAACAAAATTGGTGACATGCAGCAGATCACATCAAACTGTACGACTTGATTCAGAGGCTTGGGCAACAACGGCTGTGTTAGCCAGTGAGTCTGTTGCCATTGCACAATGTATCCCATCCATTCATGCCTGCCTTCTCCACTTCCCAGGCTCTGTCCTGGATCTTGATGTTGGTGGCTGTGAACAGCAGTGTGCAACATGATGTTGCTGCAGCCTGGTTTTGCCGCCCTTGTGATGCTAAGGTGCTAAAGGCCACAAAGCTGGGGAACTGTGATTTCATATAATTCTGAGGACATAAGGAGCAATTTATTTTTTGTTCTTTCTCCCACTCTTAATTGAGCTCACCCCAGGTAAAAACAAACACATAAACAACCCCCCACAAACCAACCAGCCAACAAAAAACAACCATAAAAAGGCTACAGATAAAGATAGTTTTATAGCTTAATTCATAGTTTTCCACAGTGCCAGTTGTACTGCGTTTGAAAACACTAAACTTCTGCCTGTGGAAAATCAGATGTGAATAAGATCTGTTCTGCTTTTCTCTTTTCCTGCAGTTCCACGGCCCACCTTTTCTTTCTTACTTTTCATATTATGGACTACAAGAGCAGTGAGAGTAGAGTGGGTTTCTGTTAGTGGAGAATTTAATTTTCACAGGAATAATTCTCTGGGTCATCTCTAAGCATTGAAAGGTTGCTTTGTCTTGATTACGCGTGTAACGGTATTACTTAATGAGATTTAGGTTTAGACTCTAAGCTTTTCACTGTTTCTTTCATATAGTTTGTGTTTTAGTTTGGTCTCTCTTGCCTTGGCATTTAGCAAAACAAAATTGATAATGTTCATTAGCATATTTTGTGTCTTACAGCAAAAATGTGAAGATTTTGTATGTTATGATTGTACTTTTATGGTTACTTTGATAAATGCGAACTGAAAAAAAAAAATGATGGGTTTTGGAGGGTTTTAGTTTATTTTTTTTTTTAAGTTGTGTGTTTGAAATTAATTAAACTGACTTGTGTTGTTTGCAGAACCTGCTAGCCCAGGCCAGGACTTGGATATGCCAATGGAAGTTGATAGCAGTGAAATGAACAGTGATGGTAGTCGAGTTCTAGATGATGCTGAAGAGCCCTCTCCTCCAGAGGACAAAATCTTTTTTATGGATCCATCTGACCTTGACGCAGACAAAGATGAGGAAGCTGTCAAAACAATCAGGTAAGTTATAAGGTGGATTTCTTTGCTCAGGATGTAGTTTGCTCAATATTGTGAGCAAAACATTTCCGATTAGCCCAGTTTTATTGCTGAAAGTGTATTTCCCCTTTGTGTGGGGTTTCTTTTTTTTGTAGCTTGAAAATACTTTGTAAACTTCTCCTGCCTTGAGAAAATCTGAAACATAAATAAATTTAAGGAATACAGTCTCTTCTAATTGGAAGAAGTGTTATGCTGTGACTTTTATTGAAGAAATACAACTAGATTATCAAAGCAGGATAAAACTTACAGCTTAACAAGGCTAATGTGTGCTTAAGGTCTCTGTGACTTGAGCCTAATTTAATTACTGTTATATATGTGTGGATTTAAAAGGCATTAGTTGAGATATTTTAATATTGACATCTTAGTCTACAAGCATGTTAGGCAATAGTTTGCTTTATTTGTCTTGAAAGGGATTTTTCTAAAGTCTTTTCATCCAGTAACTGTTAACATAGTTCCTTAAATCAAATTTGATCTTTTTATTTTGATCTTAATATTTATTTTATTCTCTATTATTCTGAGTAGTGTCATCCTGATTTTCTTAGTCATTCTTAATAAGATAAGCACAGTTGTGTTTGGTCAAGCTAAACATCACTGTAGCTCAGGGCTTAATAGCAAATTTGTGAGGGAGAGCATATAATGATACCTCCCAGCTATCAGTGATTTATAGCTCAAGGATCTCCTGAGAGGGAAGTAACATCTACCTCTAAGTAGGATTTTTCCATTTATTTCTATCGGATTTGAAGCAATTCAGGTTTTTGGCATGACAGTATCCTGTGGCCAATTCTATAGTGTAACTGCATGCCGTGTTACAGCATCCTTACCTGTTTTGTTTTGGAACTACCTCATGATGTTGTGTGTTTACAAATGTGTCTGTTAGTACCACATGTAGAGCTCTGGTGTTAGGCAGGCATCTTGGTGGCTGGTTTCATCTTCAGTGCTATTAAAACCTGTATGTTTAATTAATGGCTCTCTCAGAATATTAGAGATTATCAAACCCTTGCCTGCAGGACAGTTAATATACCTGAGCATTGATAAAATTTTCTAGTGCAGTTGTGATTTGCATTAACACACCCTTGCTTAAATTTTTATAACTTGAAAGTTTGCTTAGATAGGGACCTTCACTAATGACAATACTAGGAAGGAGTATAATCAACTTACAAGAAGTTATGCTGATGTTAATTATATTTCTATGATGTCAAATAGCATAAAAGACCAGCAGTCTCAGTGAATTATTTTGAGAGAGGATGATTTCTGTAAGTGTCTTCACTCCAGTGTGTTTCTTCTCCGTTCCATAGAGTAATTTAAGTACTGCAGTACTTGCCCTAGGAGAGCTAGTAGGAGCTCAGATGCCTTATCAATTTCCTCCATCAACTAAACCTGTATGGGAAGAAAAGGTGTCTGTTCCTGATTATGGACTAAGTGTGTAAAACAGGTATAATTGCAGTACTGTTGTATTTTAACTTACTACATATTACAAATTGTTGTATCTTCTTTTTAGTCCTTCAACAAGCAATAATATTCCTCTCATGCGAGTTGTACAGTCAATCAAACACACAAAGAGGAAGAGCAGTACAATGGTCAAAGAAGGATGGATGGTCCACTATACTAGCAGAGACAACCTGGTCAGTTACTTTAATTTCTTCGTAAATTAAGTTATTTCTCTAAACTAGTGTATTTTATTTCGGATGTACAGTAGCCTTTGAAAGAACTTAGCTGTGATGTTCGTTATAAAGAAGTCTGGTTCAAGGGAGAAACTGTAATTTATTCAAAATACTTGCCGTGGTGATTGAACAGTACTTTTCCTTCTCCCCTTTAAGAATGAAAAGCGTCTCTACATTGTCTCAGATGAATTGCATGTGTAGTATTTCAGTTTTCTTGAGAAAGTAATTTGGAATAATTTGCTTGTGTCTTCTTTCTCTTTAGTAGTTGAACTAAATGCTTGTCTCTTTCTATTCTACTACATGGAAAGGTGGAAATCATAAAATTATGAGTACTGAAATGGTTGACAGTATTATTCTAATGATCTAGATGTTTGTAAATAGTTATATGTAGATGTGGGAGCCCTTAATTGCTCTAGTAATTCACTCTAGGAGTTGTGGCTTGACTGTTTGTCCTTGGGTATGCAAGCATTCTCCAAAAAGACTATTTTGTTTGTTGCCAGTGCTACCAATAATGAGCTCTTCATTGAGTAGGCAAGCTACTTGGTTTTTTGTGTACTGAGGAGGTTTCCAAAGCAAAATAACAGGATTCCTTTGTATTGTCTGATTGGAGGAAATGAATGCTCTCATTTTTTGGTAGATGAATTAAAAGGATGAAGTTAAGAAGTTCCCAGATCTCATGGAGACCATTATGGCACATTGAGACTGTTCATGAAAGGCAGCAGAAGTACTTTTGCATTCTTTATCTCTCTGGCATCTGATCAAAGGAGACTTAGAGAATTTAGAGAAGCTGAGTTATTTAAGTTCTGCTGAAATCAACTTGAGGGGTGATTATAGTCAACTCAGGTTACTGTAATATTTCACTTTTTGTGATTGTCAGCTAAACTGACTGCTGTAAATGGTCTTTCTGAAACTATCTTAAAAACCATTTCTTTAAGGTACAGTTTTCTAATACCTATATATATTTATCATAGTCCAAAATAATGTGTGGTTACAGCCAAGGTGACATAAAAGTCACAATTATCATTGGCTGGCTCTGGAAAAACTAAGGCCAGGTAGCAGACAAACGTGAATAGTTCTAGGAGAACCATTCAGGGCAGATGTGGTATTCAGGTATTAAACTTTCAGTACAACCAGTATGTTTTTCCATGGAGTTTTTTTTTGAACACCCCCTTAGAACAGTGAACTGATAAAACACCTTAGCTTAGTTTGATTTTCTTCATCTGTCAGTCTGGCTGCTACCTTGATCTGAGGTAGTCCAGAACTGAGTCAGTCTTGAACTGAGAAAGTCCAGTCAAATGGAGTATTCTGACCTAAAGCAAGGTGCCTCCAGCCAAACAAGATCTCACCGCGTTTCCTAATGGGAGGAAACTTCCTTATTGGGCATTACAACATCAGCTATTTCCCTTGACTGCTCCGTTCTCAGCACTGTCAGATTGTTTCCTATTCCTGAAACAGCTGGGCTTCCTATCAGTTCCAGACAGGTTCATTTTAACAGCAGGATCTGTATGCTTCTTGTGCTCCCTGGATAACAAGATGTTTCACCCTTCATAATGAGAAGTTTCTATGTCATCATCTCTACTCTTTCTGACTGTGGTCCCATCCTTTCTCAGAGTAGGGTATGGGGCAGACTTTGAATCCCTGAGTAAGTTACCAGCCTGTTTCTTAATTCCTCTTCTCCAAAGTATTTCCTGATTCATGATTTAATAAAGAGCATATATGTCCAAAGGACGGGTTTACCCTTTTGGGTTCACCCATTGTCCCAGTGCTGTCTGATAATTCTTTTTAGTTAAATGCATTAATGATCCAGCTTTCTTTGTCTAACTCCTATAGGTAGTCTTAGTTTCCCCTGACTGAACTGATTTAAGATCTGCCTAAATATGGAAAAAAAATTAAAAGCTTTGCTTTTAATATTACAAAGTTTATAAAATATAAATATAATAGAATAAGATTTCAAACTTTTTCATCCTAACTTTGAGTTAAGGATCTTAGATTTTTGTCCAGAAGAACAGAAGTGGTTTTCTAACTACATGAGTTAACTACACGGTGCAAGCAAAGTATCTTAGATTCATAGAGCCGTATTAGCTTTCTAAAAGCTTCTTTGTTTTGAGGAATATTCTTCTGCTTAAATTACAAGACAGTTATATGCAACAGTTAATCTACGTTACTTTTTGGTGGGGAAGGTTTCTTGTTGGTGGATACTTCCAGCAAATGGCTATTTAGTCTGTCTTCTTCTTTTTTTTTTTTTTCCACAAGGTATTTTTCCATTTGAATCTCATAATTTGTCTGTTTTTGCCACTGTGTGCTTTTGAGCACCTAGATTCTGTATTGACAAAAGAATTACGGACTTGTTAGGCATGCTCAGTGCTTGAACCCTTGCAGTGTTGGTATGAGGGCACAGAGGGAGAAGGCATGACTCCCTCAGTTGTAGCTAAATTTAAATAATTCAGATTTTGTGAGAATATGCACCTGCAGTAAAACCTGTGTTATAACTGTTTTTTCCTGTATGGGGTAACTCCTGTTGTCACTGCTTTTACTGCAAGGTAAGTGATACTTTTGCTAGTTTGTGGAAATAATTTTTTAGCTTCTTCAATTAAAACAAAATCTTTATTCCCAAAGTTTATTTTTTCATTTCTGTAGTCTAAGATTCAGCTGTCGATTAATGTTGAATGATTATCACAGTAATTTAAAGCATTTCTTATTTAAATAATGAGATAGCAGAAGCCGTATGAGATGTTTATTCCTTATGTAATTGTACTGTGCATTTTGTAGAGAAAAAGACATTACTGGAGATTGGACAGCAAATGCCTCACACTATTTCAAAATGAGTCTGGAACAAAATATTACAAGGTAATTAATGATGAGTAATAATTATGCTGATTTATTCAGTGCTTTATAGATATGAAATCTACTTGTGAGCCATTTATGTATTGTCTCTGTTTTCCCATCTCTTTTTGAATTAAAACTGTGACCGGGTTGATTGTTGCCCAAAGGCTGTAGGTGAGAAGGACCAAGACTAACTCTGAGAAGTTGCTTGCAGCTCCTGCTCTAATTCCCTTGAGTATGTCTCTCCTTACATTTTGCATGTACTGTTTTCTGGACCTGGCATATTAAGCTTTCCTCAAAATTACCAGAGAATTTCCTTGGCCGCCAGTCGAATGAAGGCTTCGATTTTTGTGTTCTCTGAGTAGTGACTGAAAGTTTGCATGCTTATGTGTTTTATTTCAGGGTTCCTCAAATTAAATTATTGCCTACTGTACAACTGAAAGTTTCAAGCAAGATTTACATGAAAATTTACTGTGCAGGCTGATGTTACTATAAATTAAGTTTAGTGGTTTGTTAATGTAGTATTGTGTTCTGTGGTGGAATATTCAGAAAATGCATTTGAATTTGTAAACAGGACTTTTCCCTTTCTTGTCTTATACCTTTAGGTGGGGGTCCAAATCTTGCAGCTTCTTCCTTTATAACATCTCTAAGATCAAGCCTTTTCTCTGTACATCCAGCTAAACTTGCCCAGATCCTTTTCATCCCTATCTTGACCAATGCAGTTTCTTCTCAGACCTCTCTGATACTTGTATTGCCCTGTGCATTCAAAACACAGCTGGTAAAATATGTTCCTTGCTTGTTGCTCCGTTACGTCAGTGCTTTTAGTCCTTCGACTTGCCCCTTTGCATCCCTCGTTTTAACTGCTTAGATCTGATTGTTTGTCTTTGCTGTTAAGAGTTTTTTGCCTTCACATTTATTTGCTCTTCATCTCAATCAGCTACCGTCTCATATCTCTCTAATGCCAGCCTGGTGTTCACCTGCTTGTTCACTACTCTTGCAAGTGACATGCACCTGCACACCTTCCCATGGATGTGAAATGTCCTCCTCCAGCTAGTGTGAACTTGAAACCATTTCTTCCTTCAGATCTTTTCTATAATACTCTTATGCCATGGTCTTAAACTGACCAGGTAGAGGATAATATCTGTATGCAGATAATATCTGCCAATATCTGTATGAAAGAGAATCTTTACCCAAAACGATTCGGATGCACAAAGCAGTGCTTATTGACTAGCTGGTATAACTGCATCCTCTCCTTCAATGTTACTGTTTCACTTTCCCCCCCTCATGCTCTTCTCTGCCTAAACTGTATAAACTGCAAGGGGAAAATGGTCGTTCTCTAGTTGTGCATCATTTACACATGCAATGGGGGTATGTCTCATGATGAATATAAATGTAATTTGAGTAGAAAATAGGAGTTGTATGGAGAGAGCTGTGGTGGGCCTGAAAGTCTGTCTAGGCTTGTATATAGGAATTCAGAAAACTGGGTGGGCAATGGTCATGCGCAGTTTGAATTAATTTTTGAAGCTTGGTGTTTTGGTTTTGTTTTTTGGATATATTTGATTTGGTTTCTTTGCAATGCTTGAAGTTATCAGTGTTAGTTTATTAAAATATTATGTGCATTTTCATTTTTTAATCTTTAATATCTTTCTTCAGGAGATTCCGCTTTCAGAAATTCTCCAGGTGACTCAGCCTCGAGATTTTTCAAACGTGGTGCAGGGCAGCAACCCCTACTGTTTTGAGATCATTACTGACACGATGGTGTACTTTGTTGGCGAGAACAATGGCAGCACTCATCACAGTCCAGTTCTTGCTGCCTCCGGAGTCGGACTTGACGTAGCTCAGGGCTGGGAGAAAGCCATTCGCCAGGCCTTGATGCCAGTCACTCCTCAAGCTAGCGTTTGCACTGCTGCAGGACAAGGAAAAGATCACAGTAAGCAGGCAGACAAGGCACTGTTCATATGCTGAAGCTGGTGATGGTAGTGATTCCTTTTGGAAAAGTGCTTATTTCGAGTGAAGTATTGTCTGTTGATTATCTGCTGAATTGAGTCCATAATTTTGCACTTCTTAAAAGTGACCCTCAGGTTTGTAGAGGGTGGGCAAATCCTTTAATCTGTTGTAGCAGAAAGCAGTAAAGAATCAGATTTACAATATGAATGTGGAATGCATATTCATACAATATGAATGCAGTTTTATTGTAGGAGCACTACAAACACACACGGATGTAAAAAGTGAGCACAGATTAGATATTTCTAATATGCATAACTAAATATATTCAGATTATATACATACACTTTGAAGGAACTAAATTTGGATGCTTTTTGATGTTAGCACCTTTATATATGTATATTGTAAAAATTCTCTGAGATGTCAGTGGCTAAGCAGGAGTTAGTGTTGCAATGTAAATACCATCAGTGATGGAAGAAACTTTTTCTGTGCTATGCATGGTTATAAAAAGTACCCTATTCTTCTTTTTATGCACCTGCCCTCCATTTTTTTCCTCTGGCATAGGATCGTATTCATTATCAAGGCTTCACTAAACTTACATATTGTGTTCTTTTCAGACATCTCCTTGTTCCTTGCAACAACATTCATTCTCATTCTGTACTGAGATTTATGCTTTCACTCTTTAGTTTCCTTTTGAATTCCAGCTACTCTTTAATCTCCTTGTAGTAAAATTTTCTTTTGCAGGAGATTCTGAGATCAGTTTCTCTGTTTCTGATATCTGGCTACTCTGCACCAGCAACAGTTAAGAACATGTTGCTGTGCTAAAATGAGAGAGAAAGTAAGTTGTTTACCTGGTGTAGATTATGTACTGAATTGTGGCATTGCCAGTTTCTTTAGAAGTGATTACTTCTCAGCTCTTACTCTTGTGCATTTCAGACACTAGAAAAATTGATTTATTTGGAAGGAATAATGCACTCTTTACCTCTGAGTTATTTTGTATTCTGTAGCCATCTGTGGAGAAGAGTTCAGTGTGTTCAGTTAAACACTTTCAAAAACTATTGTCATTTTCTAGTTACCTTGATGCAGTTTTTGTTGACTTTAGGGATTTTTTTGTCTGACTTCTTTATTGTTTTCCCTTTTTTTCTGTATGGTTACTTCAGTACGGACCTGACTATTGTCAATAATCAATATGCATATACAAGTTCATATTTCAGATGCAGCATTCAGAGTGTCTTTGAGAATGAGCATTTGTTCCTATCTTGTCTCTGTAAATTCCTCTTTTGAGATAAAGCACAGGTGGCAAAAATGAAATACATTTTTTTTCTTCTTTCTTCTCTGAAATTGTGTTTTTAAAGTGCAAGCCCCTTTTTAGGATGATAAAGGCTCTTTTCAAAGTGCTAGTAAACCTACAGTGTGTTTTCTATCTACCTTGTAGATAAATTGGTTATTTTTTTCTTTCTTTAAGTTAAAATAATATCACAGAATTGTTAGGGTTGTAAAGAACCTCTGGAGATCATCCAGTCCAACCCCACTGTCAAGTCGGAGTCACACAGAGCAGGTTACACATGAACAAGTCCAGGGGGGCCTAGAATGTCCCAGAGAGAGAGACCCCAACATCAAGTGATAGATGTCTGTTAGTCTGAGATGCTTTACTTTGGTCTTGAAGTCAAAGTAGAAGGGTGTTTTCTACTTTCCTTGGTATATCTCTTCTTGCCTATGCATCAGTGTTTTCCTGTAATGAAAAACTCAGGTCAGTGTCTGCTACAGACTGAAGAATTCTAATTCTTTATCTGATACTTTTACTTGGAAATTACACTTCCTGAATGTGCCCTTATATTCCAAGGATTGATTTGTTTCTGTAGTTTATCCATGAAACAAAGATTTTTTTAATATTTTGGGCTTTCTTGCTTTTTAAATTATCTGTTCTTCTGTTACTTGCTTTCTTTGATTTGTTTGCTTTTCTTATGCATTAATTCTGTATATCTTGGTGCCACGGAAGATAAGAAGCCACATTCATTTGACGAGGGATCTACCTGTTCCTCTTGCCTGTGCTTTTCTTTATTGCTACCAGAAATCATCATTCATTTAATGAACTATGATACAGTTGCTATTGCTTTTGGTTTCCAGCTGTCTATTGTGTACACACTTGTATTGTTCTACTATTCTTGTAATCAGGGATAGGAGAAAAAAAGACAAGCAATCCCAGCAAAACTCCCCGAGTTATTTATAATCAATCTGTGAAATGAATTCCAGGTTATGAAGTTTGTGCAGAACAACAGTAAAAATAATTTCACAAGTACTGGGTTAGAAGTCAGTAAAGGGTTTTTGTTGATTTTCATTTTTTCTTATCTTTTTACTAGAAAATGCCTGCCCTTTCCATTTACTTACTTGGCTCTATCTTCTTTTTTGCAGAAGAGTTGTCTCTAAGCATCTCTGTTTCAAACTGCCAGGTCCAGGAGAATGTGGTGAGTCATGTGCATTGTATTATAGTGATATTTATTTTTCTGAGTATTACAAAGTGGTTGGTAGTAGCAGTGTCTGGATGAGAATGCAACACCAGAGCACTGTAGGTAAAGAAGTCCATGTTATATGCAGGAGGTAACATACTTACCTACCATGGCTGTTCATGTTTATGAATGTATGTCCCTGCTTATGGTGCAGCTCAGTGGATCCTCTTCAGGAAAAGCTTGTTGTGTATAGTGTAATGATGGTACCTTTTACAGAGTTTGATTAATGCCAAATACAATTACAGCCTAGCCAGTAATGACTAATTCAGTCCTGAACATTGTAATGACTCCTGATATTTGTGATTTCTTTTTTTCATGCATTAGGATATCAGCTCTGTGTACCAAATATTTGCCGATGAAGTGCTGGGTTCTGGTCAGTTTGGTATTGTATATGGAGGTAAATTGCGTTATGTTCCATTATGCATTTATTAAGGTAGAATGTCTGCTGGATAAAATTGCCGTTGTCATGTTTACTTAGCTGTATCTAGAATGTCTAGGTGAAGTTTATCTTGTTAAAGGTTTTGTTTGAATTACTTTGCTGCATGTCTCTGCAGTTTAATATACAGTATTTCTTACAATTCTTGCATGTACAGTTTTGCATTGGCATCCTAATCAGTTTAGAATACGCATTGCATTTTGACCACTGTTAAATACAAAGCCAATTTTGCCATGTTTAATGTTTTTTTTTTTAAATTGCAAATTCTAACACTGTTGTTTGTGTTATACAGTATTAGATATTTGCTGTCAGTTACACCTGTTTTGAATGACACCTGAGAGATGTGGCCGAAAGCAATTAGAAAATCATATAGTTTATGGTTTGACAATATGGATGCAAACATATTATTGATGTATTTTATGCAAACAAATTTCTGTCAGCAGGGAAAAGTAGAAAGAGGTATTCTTTGTCAAGAGTCTTAGTCCTAGGTTTCAAGTCTAGTATTTTAAAACCTTCTGTTGCAGCATATAACTTGTTTTCAGTATGTAATCACAAAAAAAGAAGAAATACTAGAAATGCATATGAACTCTGTTTCTCTCTCTTTTTTTTTTTAATCTTGTGTTATATGTCAAGTGTTGAGAAAACCAGAGACCATAAATCTGGAAAGAAAGAAAAAGTCATAAGTAATGATTTACAAGGGGTAATCTTTCTGCTTCTGTCATGTTTTCTTTCTAATCAGGAAGTATTGTGGCTATGATTTTTCTGTGTGTCAGTTGTGTAGTTAGATACTTTATTACTTCTAAACTGCTTGGTGGAAGTGCAGTTTGGTCTGGTTTTACATCACTCTTTCAAGAGGTCAGGATTTTTGCTCCCTCTGTATTTCTTAAAGCATAGTGTGAATCAAAGTGTGCTCCCTCTCTTATGAATAGAAATTAACCATTATTTTAATGGTTGGATTTTATTTTTCCTAAATTGCCTTGTAAATAAATCTCATCTTGGTATTTTGCATGATTCAATGCTTACGGGTGTTTGTAAGCATAATAAATAATTATAAAAAGCTTTCCTTATATTTTTTTTTTATTGAATGAGGTCTTATATAGGCTATGCATACTTCTTAAGATAAAATCACAAGCTGAAAGAGTATGAAAAGACAATATAATAGACTATGGTTTTGCTGGCTCTGCACACTGCTTAATTTATGCTGGTATTTGAGGAGATTAGATCTGGTAACTTCTGATATTGGCTTATCCCCAGCTGTGTAGTCTTACTGAAATAATGATAACAATGGTAAAATTAAGTTGCTTTCATTGTTGTGGAGTTTGGATTGGGTCTTTCTTTTTTGTTCTATTTTTCATGTACCCTATTCTTGAGAAACGTTTCCAAATTGAAAATCAAAAGTTATAGGATCTAGATATCCAACTCCTGCATCAATGAGAACAGTTTCCCTCTGCTTTTCCAGTTTTGGTTAGTTTGAAAGATCTGAAAAAGGGAGACAGAAAAAGCTATTCTTGACATTTTCTTATTGATGTAAAACTTGCACTGAAAACTGGCTGGTCGTGTTTTGTTTAACAAAAGGAATTTTCGAGCTGCTTTTCTGTTATTCTTCATGGACAATTTCTAGCTGTAGTCTAGCTTCTGTAGTTAGGTGTTTTGTGAGATGGGTTGATTTGCTTATAATTTTTTAGCAATCTAGCATTTGCGTAGTGTTTTGCATTTAGTTTTTAATTGATTGTATTTCTGCTACGTTTCAATATAATTTCCTTCATCTAGTGGAGATAAGCCCTTTATTCATGATGATGGTAAAGGCAGGTATTTTCTTGGAAGAGCAGCCTGTGGAGCAGTTCCTGTGCCCTGCCTAAGCCCTGGCTGCCAGTGCTGACCACAGAGCAGCAGGGGAGGCTGGCTAGTGGCTACAGTGGTGTACATGGGTTCCCCACAGCAGTGCTGGGAGAACCTTCTGTGCCGCTTGTACTGTAGCTGTGTGTGTCGTCCCTTTTCCTCAAATGGCACCCAAACCCTTTGCTGAGCGGATAATGACGCTTTTCTTTAGTGCAGACTTACTGTTCTGTAGTACTTTAGTGTTAAATGTGTTAGATTTCCAAGGTCTGGCAGTGTGTGATCCCTTTAACCTCTCTGATGTGACTGAAAGAGATCAATTCAGCAGCTGTGAAGACAGCTGGGGAAGCATTAACAGCTCCCTCGCCTAGCCCTGGACACAGCCTCCCTGCATATTGATACTGCATAGTGCTTCTTGTGTAGCTGATGCAGGTTGCAGCAAGGAATAGTACGTGGTGCTGTCAGCATGGTGTTTTCCTTACCACCACCTTTTAGAGCTTTTTGATCACAGCAGACTGCCCTGGTGTTCAATTTGTTGCTGTTCTCTGGGGCACCTAATTACTCTCATGTTCCCATAGAGTATTAGGTGTGTAATTTCCTGTGCATGTGGAGCCCATGAAGCCACTGGAGTGGGTTTTTAGATCTGTCTTCACTTTGGCCTTGAATTGTTGTTTTTACAGAAGAAGCTATATGCTGTGGAGTAGTTATTACTTGATCATGTGCAAGGCCCTTGCATGAGCAAAAACTTCACTCCATACATGCAGTGTCAGTGTGTGTACGTGACAGCAGAGTGGTAACTGGTTTAAATTCAAACTACAGAATTCCTGTGGAGGCTGATAACTTCTTTTACTCATATACCATTTGCAATTCTAAATATAAATTTGGTAATATTGTACAGTTGACAGAATATACATGCTTCTCCCAAAAAGAAATTTCTGCTGTAATGTTTTATAGCTATGAATTGCTTCTACCTCTTGATGGCTGACACTGACTTTCTGTTTAGGAAAACACAGGAAGACTGGAAGAGATGTGGCTATCAAAGTCATTGACAAGATGAGGTTTCCAACTAAACAGGAAAGTCAGCTTCGTAATGAAGTAGCCATTCTCCAGGTATGAAAGTGGTTTGGGATCACGTTGGAGTTTTGTCTTAAACCATAATGACATTTTGTATTGTGTATAAGTGCTCTGCATTGATTTTTAAATTTACATACGTGATTTCTGAGTACTTTTGTAAGAGGGAATCTTATAAGAGCAGGAATTGCTGAGTACTTGGTAGAGTTGGTAACTTGGGAGTGCTATCTATCTCCCTGTAGGGGATCTACCAAACGTAGGTACTTTGGCTGCATGTTGTCTCCCTCAGTATTATTTTCTGCTGTCTTCCACTACTGGCTCCTCAGTCCTTGAGTATTATTCTTATACTTGGTAACTTGAGTACAGAACATCCATCAACTGTGAAATTAACCATTACAGCTAATTTGTATTAAACCAATTATACTTAGTAGTTGGCATATTTTATGGGTTGATGTTTGTTTCAAGCTTTTTTCTTTCCACAGATATTGTTTTTTATTATTTTTTTATTTTTGATTTGTGGGCAACATTTCTGTGGAATTCAGTATGTACCTATGCTACCCTTTTTTAGAATTTGCACCACCCTGGGATTGTGAACCTGGAATGTATGTTTGAAACCCCAGAACGGGTGTTTGTTGTGATGGAAAAGCTGCATGGAGATATGCTAGAGATGATTCTTTCCAGTGAGAAAAGTCGACTTCCAGAACGAATAACTAAGTTCATGGTCACTCAGGTGGGCATTCAGTTCCTCTGCTGTTAGGGGAAAGGCTAGATTTGGGTTTTCTAGTTAGGAGAATTTGAAAGGATTTTCTGTATTGTTATTTAAAGAGACACCATAGATAGCTGCACATCTAATGAAAGTTGAATAAACAAAAAAAGAATTTTGAATGTTAATTATGTTAATTTTTTTGGCCCTTCTTTCCCAAGACATAGCATTATGGACATCTAAAGATGAATGTCAAAACCGTAAGCTTTCAAAAAGACAGAGGAGGAGGGGGGGTGGAAAGGGTGGGGGAAATAAACCCCATTGTTTTCAAGTCTTGGTAGGCTGGAAAAAACAGTGTTTGCACAGTATATATGGGTTAGTTCTTGAGGACTATGTTGATAAAAATTGCTGTATCAGTTAGTGTGTCTGTCTTTTGACCCTTCTGATCTGCTTGAATATGTTCTGAAAATGTTCTTTCATTTTGTAGATACTTGTTGCTTTGAGGAATTTACACTTCAAGAATATTGTGCACTGTGATTTAAAACCAGAAAATGTACTACTAGCATCAGCAGAACCATTCCCTCAAGTGAGTGAAGATTAAGCAATACTTTTCATTACTATTCATTGGGGTTTTTTTTTTAATGTTTTTTTAAAGCAATATCAACATTGCTGCTTTAAAAATGACCTCTTGTGGGATTTTCAGCTGACTTACTCTAGAATTACTTCAATTGCATGTATTGTAGTTGTCTCTTTTTTCCCTTCTCCCATTAAGTGCCTTTAGTGCAGTACCTTTAGTGCATTGCTCTTTCTTATACCCTGAGGAAGGCTTATTGACTTGGGGCTTATGTGTTGGACTTGGTCTGGATCCTTTTATCTCCACAAGTGCCTGCTGTGTTCAAGCTAAGGAACTGTTGCACAGCCATGAAGATTTGAGTATCGGTGCATGTGCCAGCTGTTAATGCTTTTAACCAGGATGTTCTGTCAAGAGCTGGCTGGGTCTGAGTTGAAGCTAAAACTCAGTGTTTGATTTCTGTGTAGCTGAAGCCTCCAGCTTCTTGAATATGATTATGAGGGATGTGATTTGGCTGGGATTCATGTGCACTTTTAACTTTGATTCTGTGCCTTGTGAGAGCGAGGGTTCACCTCAGAAAATGAGCTGGGTTTGAAATCAAGATCTTCTGTCCTTGTTTGCACACTTGTGGCCCTGTAATAGACAAACTGCCTCAGACCCAAGTCTGTGCAAGGCCAGTTCAGGTCTTGATCTGAAGCATGGCTGATCTGCATATTGCAAACCCAGCAACCTAAAACCGTAACTGACTGGCTTACATGGGTTTTGTGTCTATTTTCATACATAGAATGTTTAAGTGATGGCAGAAAGGGTGTGAAGTCAAGCAGAGATTTCCCAGTTTAAAACTGTGCTGCTTTTGCAGGTGAAGCTGTGTGATTTTGGCTTTGCACGCATCATTGGTGAGAAGTCTTTCCGGCGCTCCGTGGTGGGGACTCCTGCGTACCTCGCCCCTGAAGTGCTCAGGAGCAAAGGCTACAACCGCTCCCTAGACATGTGGTCAGTAGGAGTTATTGTCTACGTGAGCCTCAGTGGTACATTCCCATTTAATGAAGATGAGGATATCAATGATCAAATTCAAAATGCAGCATTCATGTACCCACCAAATCCATGGAAGGAAATTTCTAGTGAAGGTAAAGAAATTAATTTTCTCTATTAGAATGTTTTTGTATGTAGATAAGACATTCAAATGCTTAAACCTCAAGGTTCATTTAGGAAGGAGTATGAAAATTATTGATAGTTTTGAGTTTAGTAGACTATGCCAAGGTGGATAAATATGAGCTAAATATATTTGTGAAAGATAAACTGTGAAATATAATGCTGTAGAAAATTTTCAGGGCGGGGAAGTCAGGAGATTTAGCAAGAAAAATGAATTTCATGCATGAGGAATGGGGTATGAGTAATCTGACACTTCCCAGAAATCCCAAAGGAAAGTTAATTCATGTGTGGGTATTTTCTGAATGCTGGCATATTTTATCCAAACTATAATCACAGTAACAGTTCAAAGCTGATTCTGGAATTTTAATTTGTACATTAGCAAGTATGGATTTAAATGTCAGGTCTGAACAACCTAGAAGTTTACAAGGCTGGTCTCTAGAGCTCTCCAGTGCCAGCTTTGGTTATATCTTGTTACTGTGTTTGGTTAATACATGATTAACACGTGGGTAGATGTGGAAGGATGTATACAAAAGTATACAATTGTGGAACACAGGATTATGCTCAATAATCCTTTTTAGGCACGACTGAAAATCACTAAAATCAGTAGGGAAAAAGATTAATGAATAACACAGTAAAGCATTTAGTGTTTTCATCGAAAGTAGGGGGAACTTAGTCCATATCTGTTTTGTAGGCTCATTTAACATAAGAAAAACTAAATATAAAATTCGAGAGCTTGGTTAAATTTAAAGGAGTTCAGTGTAGGGATACACTCACACATAAAAAATTAATTTCTATTGCAGCATGTGAATGATGATAGAGGTGATTAGTATTTAAACTATAATTTTTGTTCTTCTTTGTCAGCCATTGATTTAATAAACAATTTGCTTCAAGTGAAGATGAGAAAACGTTTCAGTGTTGACAAATCCCTTAGTCACCCATGGTTACAGGTAAACCCATTTGTCTTTTTCACTATGTTTATAGTCGGTGAATAATTTTTTTGGCTGAAATTCTTCAGAGGCTTTTGAAAACTGCAATTATCATATTCTGTTTACGAGCATTCAAGAAGGCTTGAGTATTTCTGGTTATAGCTTTATTTATTTGATGTGCTCCAGGATTCTGCTCATCTGTTAATGGTTTCTTTCCTCAAGGGAAATTTGTCTAACTGTCTTTCCCACTTTTTCCTTTCTGTCTGACAGCAACATGGGTTTGCTGTTCTGGTTTCCCCCCTGACTGTGGGCATGAAGCCCTGTGAAATCAGCACAGAGACAAACATTGTTTGTTTAGTGCTGAAGTAGACACACAGTCTGGTGTGTGCCATAACTCATAGTTGGTTTAGAACAGGTTTGTTTGGAATGGAGTTTATATGCTGCTTTGACAACCTTAGATACTCGCCTATTTAATTTTGAACTATTCTTTGTGGACAGTGTTGGGACAATTTGTGAGAGGGTGTTTGTGTTTGGCTTTCTATTTTTTCTTTTTTTTTTTTTTTTTTTAAACAGATCTTGTTGGTTATATCTTGTGGCTATTTACACTAAAAATGGAGATGAACTATAGAATTTATCTGTGGTAATGTAGTGCTGCTGTTTCTAAAACTGCTTCCTTAAATCTCTTTTACTCTTTAGGATTATCAGACTTGGCTTGACCTCAGAGAATTTGAAACGCGCATTGGAGAGCGTTACATTACGCACGAGAGCGACGATGCCCGCTGGAAAGAACACGCTTATGAACACAACCTTGAGTACCCCCAGCACTTCATTATGGCTCCTAATCCAGATGACATGGAAGAAGACCCTTGATTTGCTCATTATGCTAAATTGCAGCAAAGGAGGATACTCCAGGCAGAAACTGAAGATAAGATTGGAGCAGCTATTGCTCTTTCCAAATGCTGTACCCATAGTTTGGTGTGTAAAGCCCCAGAGGATCCTGCATTGCCTTGGGAATAGACTGTTGTCTGACAAGCTTTTCTCCATCCCTGACTTTGAGTAGTTACTGGACAGTGGGATAACACCTCACAAAGCCATTACCAAGGTCTGGTGTGTACAGATTGAATGGTTTGTGTTTTGCAAGGGTTTTTGTTTATTCATAGCCTACGCAGTAAGAGTTTTGTAGTAGTTTTCTAATCCCTATTTACTAGGCCATAGAGGACTGTTTTTTGTTACTTAGATACATCTCCCATTTCTTAAGCTGTGGATGGTGAAGAGACTGTAGAAGAAATCAGTACAGAATACCTTGGCTAAGCAAAACAGGGTGGTTTAGTTGAATATAGCTTCACAGATGAAGGAATAATTTGCTGCTGTTAAGACAGTTAAATATGTGTGTCTTGGCCATAATTGAACTTTTTCCAGATGCCAACCAAAAAAAAAAAAAAAAGAAGAAAACCCCATAACTTCTTACATTCCTCTTGAAATGCTGGCTGACAATCTAAGGAGATGACAATCAAAGCTGTGCTAGGCCTTTATTTTGCCTGTTAAAAAAAGCAATAAGCCACAACAGTGTGCTGCTGTGGAAGGCTGGCACGTCATTGATACACACCAAAGGCATTTTGCCTTAAAACTACACAAGTAATGCACAGAGAGCACACAAGACTTGATGTAGCATATCCTTCCACTCTGGAAGACCAGCTTCTAGCAGAAGGATGTGGAAAAATAGGGAAAAATACATGCAGCTTTCTTTTGTCGTTTTGAGTAATAAGATTTTAAAATTTTTAATATTTTTCTAATTTTTTAAGGTTCCCTGGACTTAAATCAGGAGTAGTTTAGTAGCCTGCTAGCTTGTATGTTAACTCTGCTCAAAACCTAGAAGTAACAGTGGATACCACATCACCTGTTGCTTCTGCCAGGGCCGCTGGATTGTGGGAGAAAGGACTTTGCCTTCCCTCCTTAACCTGCAGCCCCTCCCATCCTCTTTACTGTGCTCAGAAATGTTTGATCTGAATGAAGAGTCCAAAACCAACTAGAGGCCTAACTTAGTTTTTTCTGTGCCTCAGTTGAAGGATTCCCAACCACTAATTGGACTTGTGGCACAATAGAGGGGAATCAGCAGTGTTCTTTGGAAAGAATTCCCTTGGACAGTTCAAGTTCATGGTATTTCAAAGAAGTTTGCGGCCATGAATTCTAAATGCAAATGGAAGAGTGTTTTTTGGTCCTGTTTTAAAAAACAAAAAGGGTGAAATCCTTTTGTTGTGGGATAACAGTGTTGTGCTGCTGGAGGGTGCTGGATGGCTGTATGCATCCCTGATGTGCCAAGCTGCTTAACTGGAGCTTAGTTGGAAATATTTCTGAAATACTGATACAGGCCTGAACTGCAAAAGCAGTGAGAGGCTTTGGGATATTTCCTCTCTCCCTCAAAGATTTTCCTTTTTGTTTGTATGTAGATAAGTATCTTTTTCTACTGTTGTTATTCAGGTAAGGAAACAGGTGAGCAGATTTGTAAGTTATTAGGTATACTTAAAATGTTCAGGGCTGGCAGCTGCTTGCAGTAGCAGTGACCTGGCAGTGATCACTGGCATTTGCAGAAGGATGTGCCCACAGGTAGGTTTGGGTCTTTAACCCACCTTTTCTTTTCCCATTGCCCTTTATTTCTCTACCACTGCATTTTTTTAGGTGTCTGTGTTGGCAAAGGCTGAGCTCTGGCTTCTTAACCATGTTAAGGGAGGGTTTCAGGACTGATTCCCGAGAGAGGTGGTGCTTTTCATCTCTAGAACCAGAGTGATCACCTCTGACATTGGTAGTTTGGTATTTGCCCACTCTTGGCAAGGGAAGTAGTGCTGTGTTTGAACTTCCACTGCTCAAGTGACCAAATTTCAGTGAAGCCATTGCTATGTTCCATCCTAACTGTAATACTGTAGATACAATTTGGTTTTAAACTTCAGATTTTATACTTGACCTGTCACTTCAGGTTTACCTGTGGGTTTGTTGTTTGTGTTGCTTTAAGGGAGGAAATAAAGCAGCCCAGTCACTCGAAAAAGCACAACAGGAATAGAGGAAGGAGGGGACAGTAATGAAGTAGAAGGCCTGGCTTTTGTCTCTCCCCATGAAGTCTGCTCTGCTTCAAAATATTATGTGAGCTATTTATTCTTCAAGTTGTATTAAAATAAAAATAATGCTGTTGGCCTTTGGAGGAGATTGCCTGGTGATATACGCAGACTTATGGGGCCAGACAATAGAAGCCACAAGCAGCTAGTAGTCAAGAAACCAAAAAAAATCAGACTTACATTATGAGTAAACTTCCTAGAGTAGTAAAAATAGCTGAGTTTTTTATTCCCTTTTTTTCTACCTTTACTGCAGACTTTGACAGCAGTAGGTTACAGTGTTTAATACCCTTACCCCTAGATGATTTAAGTTGCATTCATTCAAGCAATAGTGCTATGGTGATGCTAGAAAAAAGCTCATGTAAAATTTATAGCCTCGAAATGACACTGTCAAGTACTTTTATATTTTTATACATCCCATTGTTTGTAAATATCCTCTGATAAGCTTGAAAATAAAATTTATTTCCCTATCAGACTTGTTCTTTTTATTTACATGAATTATCTCTCTATCAAACATCTTTAGGAGTAAATGGTTCTATACTTTCTTGTTTGTGTATTTGTCATTAGATGTGTCCTGCTGTGGAAATTCTGCTGGCAGGAATTCCTTTTACATGCATCACGTCACTATTCTCTTTATAAAAATATCTTCAAAGATGTCAAGGCATCTTGATTTTATTCAAGTACCAAAGCTTGAATACATTTAAAAACTCCTTAGTGCATCTGTTTGTTACTGACAAGTTTTGATTCCACTAGTAAATATTTCATTCACTACAAACCCCAAATCATGTTCATTCTCTGCTCCGTGTGTGCTGGTTTCTGTATGGGCAATGTTTTATTTCCACTCATACTTTGCTTTGAGTAGGTCACTCAGGAGGTTTAGTGTGCTGCACCAGACTTACTCTGAAACAGCCATCACACACTTTACAGCAGTATTTGAAATTACTTTAGTAACAGTTCATTAAATCCAGCAACAGGTGGTGGGGGAGACTTTGATTCTGCCTTATCTTTCTTGTCAGGATGTACAAGTCTGTGGTGAGGCAGCAGGGCAAAAAAATTAAAACAGTCCCCCATCTTCTCGGGATTCATCAGCATGTCATAGCTGTGCAGTAACTGCTCACGAGTTGCTGTGTCACCCGAATTCTGCAAGAGCATCTGGAAAAAAAAAGCGTGCAGGTTATAGTCCTTCCTGTGTTCCTATAAATTCCTGCAATCCCTTCTTGCATCCTTTTCACTTAACCTGACAGTGCTGTGATGGTTGGTAGAACTGGTGAGATCACTGATGTGTGGTCCACAGCCCATACATGGATGCAAGTTTTGCATTAAATGCTCCTAAATATAATATGATCAGTTTACTTTCAGGGATCTGGAGTAACTTAGCAGTAATCTAGCAGCACCAACGATTTATACAAAAGCTCTCGTGCTGAGTTAGAGTATTGCATGTGGATTGGAAGAGTTCCTGTGCCTGTGAACACTCTGGTACCTGCAGTCGGAGGTCAATGCCCATGTTCTTTAAAAACTCTCGCTGTTTGATGGGGCCTAACGTAGCTGTTCTGCCCTGTGCCATCTTCCGAAGGTAGCTGAAATCAACATCTGCTGTCAGGTCTGCTGTGCCTGGAGCACTCAGCACGTCGTGAAGTTTGTGATTCCGGAAACCCTGGAAATGAAATGGGAAGATTACACTCCGCTGTAGTCCCAGCATCACAGCTGGGGACAGCAAAAACAAAGTTGTGCTTTTGAGGGGTGAGAATAGCAAATTATACCTGGAAAATTTGAGATAAATGTAGCAAGAGCTCAAATTACCCTTTCCATCTGACAGAAACCCTTCTGGGTACTGATTAAATAGGAATTACTCAGTTTTATGCAGTTTTTGCTATTATGTTCACCTATGAACTTTGTTTCACAAGGACCTAATGATCAAAGATAAGTCTTTTGGCTTATTGCTACAGGGCAAATGCCTTACCCGGAAAGTGTCAGTTTTGGTTCCATCGTGGCCATAATCTGCAACCAGAGCAGCCCCACCATCCTTCTCTATGCGAGAGGCAAGCCTCTGAACAATGACACCAGCCTCAGGACACACTTCCACATGGTCTCTTGTTTCTTCTGGCTAGTGCAGAGTTCAAAGAGCAGAACACCTCTATTAGCAGACAAGCACAGGGCAAGTAGCCCTCACACTTGATGCCTTGGGGCTGTTGCTTTGCTGGGACATGGAGGTACAGGAGGTGCATTCTAAGCTACCTATACTAGCTTGAGCTAGTTTTTGCTATCACTCATTCTCAATTATGATTTTCTGAGTGCTAGATTTCAATCATTGTTCTTCAATAACCTGTAGTCAAATGAAAAGTTTTCTACTAAGAATACCTATTAGGTGAAACTTCCTTACTGTGGTACTGAACAAAAATAGTGCTTCAGCTGTGCACACCCTTCAGAAAGGCCTCCTGTGTGAGACTTTGTAGCTGGGGTTAATCTCCAGTACTTAATTTTGTAGCTTTGAGTATCCAAGGAACTTCAGGAAGAATCCAATCACAGCCATGTCTCATTACAGGTCAGACTGGCACAGAAGCAGGCAGCTGCCCTGAGTACCCCTCAGCAGGCTGAGAGCCTGGCTGGGGCAGGGCCACTCTGAGATTGTGTTGCCACACACACAGTGCAGAACTCTGCCTGTCACTTGCTGCCTCAGTTTGCTCTCTGAGACATTTTGTGTGTGTTCAAGCTCCTGTTTTGCAAGGTTTGATAAACGTGGTAATTTCTGTGCTGTAGTTTCACAGCATATAAAGTTAAATGCTTGTGGAAATTTTAAGCTCTATTCATTTATAGACTTGAGAACCTTCCTCTTGCTGTCAGAGTAACTGAGAAGTACTAAATGTACTTGAAAGAGTCAGTAAGGTGTGTAAGGATGAGCTCTGGCAGGCATAACCTCACCTGAATGAAGTTTTGTGTCGCAGGGGTCCTGGATGGTGACAGAACAAACCGCAGCTGGTCAGGAACCTCTGGATCAATATCAACCAACACCTCACGCCAGCCTTTCTCTGTTCGCTGTTTAATGAGCCCAAAGTACTCGTTTTACACTCCAACAGGTACCACAGTATCTTGTTTATTTGATTGAACTAATATGTCGAGCCTTTTCACAAATGTTTTAGGAACACAATACATTATTAACAACTATTACTCATTCCTATTTAATTCCAGTTGCTGCCTTAGAAAAATTTTGTGGTGGAGTCTCATCTGCAGAGCCAACAAATATAGATTTAGTTATACTTAAAAGGCATGAATGATGCTGCCTCTTCTATTGACACTGCAACATTTAACTTATCAAAATAATAGATTTCATTCTACTAATGATTTTCATATACTAATTAGCTTCTTCTGAATCATAACCAGCCTCTATTTTGCTTTTTTTCTATTATTATTCAAATGAAAATTCAGTCTTTTGTTAGTAGTGTAAGAGAAAATCATGTGGGAATTAAAAGCTGCATTAATGTAGCATAAGAAAGAAAACCCAAAACCTTGAGAGTTCTCTCAGCAGAAAGAAATCCTTAGCTTTCTTCAAGTTTTTCCATTCAAGAACAATTACTAATTTTACAGTTACCAGCTGAATTAAGCCTTATTTGTCCAAATTCAGTTAGAATTACTTCATCACCAGAGACAGGGCATGTGTCTAGTTTGGGACCTTAATTCTGCTCTTCCTCAAGGAGAAAAGGTGTTTAAGCAGATGATCACAATTACAATAATAATTTTGCTATACCTGAAACTTATGTATTGGCAGGGCATCAAAGAACTCATGTGCTAGGTAAAAGCTATAACCTGTGGGAAGGTAAAAAAAGAATGCATTAAATTATTAATGCTTCCAGAGCAGCTTCCAGTTTAAAATATTTTTAATGAACTAAACTAGTTAGTGTGGTTGTGAAAAAATTATAATTACTTCCAGCTTGGACACATCAAAGACACCATTCTTACAGCTAGCTTTAGGTTCCAGTCCATTAATTTTAGATCACTATTTCATGAAAGGAGATTCAGGCAAAGCCAGTGAAAGGGTTTTTTTTCCCATAAAAAGAAAAAGTCAGAATATAGGAAATTGGGTAGCTATCCCCAAATGAAGGTAGGCAGAATAGGTAACTGATGAAAATGAACCAAGATCCTGCCTCAGACTCATACATGTAAGAACAAATATGTATATAACTACTTTTCTGTCCAGTGGGAAGGCTAGCAGAGATGCCCTCTGGTATCAAAGCTGTCAGTGAAGGAAGGGCACCATGCCTTTAACAAGGCTTTCAAGCTCTTTACCTGGTGGCACATCTTGAATGTCTCTATACCAAAAAATGGGAATTCCAGTCTTGCTAACGCCTTTCATGTAAGCAGGGCTGTCCTCAGGGTTTGGCTGCACCTTCTCTCCTGTCAGCATCACTGCTTGGATCTCGCTGAGTTTGGGGCTCACCTCTACCAGATGAACAGAGACATCACATTTACTAAGAACAGAGGCGAGCTGCTTGAAGACCTATAAAGGCAGATGAATTCTATTAGGCACAGTCTTGTGCTGTGTACATTAAAGGTTTAAGTATTAACCTCTCTTCTCACTATTTACAGTCAAGATAAAAGGTTTAGTTGGCTTTAATAACAAAACAATCTTAATGAGAGAGGCTTTTGCTCATTTTGCTCCTTTGGTAGGAAGTGGGATTTTCTTCATAAATCTTAATAAAAGCTGCTATGTTTCTAGTAAAGTTGCAAAACCCAGCACACATTTCATGGCTCTAAGGGCAACAGTATAAAATGCTAATTTGGAATAGTAGTGGCAGTTCCACTAAAAACCACAGAAGGTCTAGCATTGGGAGAGAAATGGCAGTTTTCCCTGGGACCTTAAACAAGTGTTTGATATCCCACATTTCACTCTTTTCATTAACATATGTAAATAAAATAAAAATTCTTATGTGGTGCTAAATCCCATTAGCAATCTGTTTAAGAATCAGCAGCATTTTAATTAAGACAGCCATGCAAGCATGACTGAACACAAAGGGTTAACTCAAAAGAAATAAGCCCCTGAAATCCCCAAGGGAATGAACTCATTCCTGTGTTATTGTCCTCCCCCATTCCGTTCTTTGCACTAAGGTCTCCATCCCATTTACACACAGCAACACTGTCCTAGACGGTTTTCAGTTTGGATAACACTTGCCTACACAGAAATAATTTATAAAGGAATATCCCCTTCTGCCCAGCGGTGTTTGGAAGGTCACAGGTGTGTCCATGCAGTGTGCACACACTGGCCCGTTCTGCTTCCACCTGAGAGCCCTGGTCCCAGAAATGGGTAAACCCCGAAAACATCTTCCCTTCAGATTTCACAGTAGCTATGGAATAAAGCCAGGAACAAAGAATAAGAATAGTTTTCACCTACCCGCAATATATCGTCAGTAAGGGTGCCCCTCCCGGGGCCCAGCTCCACCAGCTGGAAGGTGTTTGGTTTGCCCATGGCCATCCATTCACTAATGTACCATATTCCTATTAACTGCCAGTGAGAAACAACAGAGGGTTACAGCAAAAACCTCAGCACTTGTGGAAAATCTTATCTGCCTTCTGTCTGATAACAACTAAGATAACAAGGCAACATTCTGTCTCCATATTTTAAAGTTAAGAAGAATTATGATACATAATTTCACATTCTTAAGTATTAAAATTAGTGACTGATTGCTGTCAGCCCAGCAGAAGCAAGTCTCCATCAGTAAATGTGGGGACTCTGTTCTGGCTGGAGCAAGAACTTTTACTTAAGGCTCAAATGCAGATCACTGCTGAGGTGCCTCTGGACACCTGGTCTCTTACAATGCATTTACCAAAGCGTCATTGAGAACAGGATTTAGCCACTCATTACTACTGGAAGTGATACACAAACCAGAATGAGCCAGATCAAACTCTGGAGATTTTTTTGAGGGGAGTTTTCCCACTGGAAAACCACCTCTTTTTATTTATAAGCAAGTTCTATATGAAAGTAAAGTGTTAGTAACCACAGATGGTGTTTTAGACTATACATATGAAGGGGTTTTCAAAAAAAATCTCCCTCGAAATCAATTTTTCTCTTGGGAAATAACTTGAATCTTATCATTGCTACTTAAGTATTTTGACATTGGTAAGGTATCTGAAACACTTGTTATGGAAATCACAGAATCCTAGAATGGGTAAGGTTGGGAGGGACCACACTGGGCCATCTGGACCAACCTCCTTGCTCAAGCAGACTCATCCCAGAGCTCATGGCACAGAATTGTGTTCAGATGGCTCTCTAATGTCTCCGGTGAGGGAGGCTCCACAACCTCTCTGGGCAATCTGTGCCAGTGCTTGGTCACCTGCCCAATGAAGAAATTCTTCCTCATGGTCAGGTGGAACTTCCTGTGCATCAGTTTCTGCCCATTGCCTCCTGTCCTGTTGCTCAGCACCACTGAGCGGAGCCTGGATCCCTCCTCTTGGCACCTCCCTTCAGATACTCACAGACATTGATGAGGTCTCCTCTCAGTGCCTTTTCTCAAGGCTGAACAGGCTCAGCTCCCTCAGCCTTTCCTTGTAAGAGAGATGCTCCAGGGCCTCAATCATTTTTGTTACCCTCCACTGGAGCCACTCCAGGAGCTCCACATCTCTCTTGTCCTGAGGAGCCCAGAACTGGGCACAGCACTCCAGATGTGCCTCTCCAGGGCTGAGTAGAGGGGCAGGATCACCTCCCTTGACCTGCTGGCAATACTCTGCCTAATCCTACACCCCAGGATACCACTGGCCTTCTAGGCCACAAGGGCTCACTGCTGGCTCATGGATGTCCACCAGAATCCCAGCCAACCCCGCGTGGTTAAGGTAAAAAAAAAAAAATTATTTAAGACGCAAGGAACTGCATTACCTCTCCGAACACCTGACTTATTTCAGGCGAGGTGATGAAGTCCCCGCTCTCGCCGACGCCGCCGCGGCGCGTGTAGTAACCCTGCGAGGGGGAAGCGGGCACAGGGGCCGGGAGCGCGGTGAGCGGCGGGGCCGAGGCATGGCCCCCCCGCCCCGGGCCGGCCCCGGCGCACCTGGCCGGGGTTGGTGAGCGCCTCCCGCATGTACTCGGCCACCGTGACCGGCCCGCTGGCCCGCAGCTTGCGCGCCAGGTGCCGCAGCATCGCCCCGTCGGCCGCCTCGCCCCCCGCGCCCGAGCAGAGCCGCGCTGCTGCCGGAGCTGTGGGGAGAGGAGGGGAGAGAGGGGTTCAGCGGGGCGGCCCCGCGAGGAGCGGGAGGGAGAGGAGGGAGAGGGGGGAGAGGCGGCGGTCACCGTGGGGAGCAGCGGCGGCACGGGGGAGCCGCCGGCGGCCCGCCAGGAGCGCGCGGCGCGCCAGCAACAGCACCATGGCAGCGGCTCCGGCTTCTGCTCCTGCTCCTCCTGCTGCTACTCCTCCCCGCCCGGTGCCGGCCGGCTGCGCGGGGCCGGGGCACGGGCCGGACGCGCGTCACGCGTGTGCGCGGGAGCTCTTCCGGCGGGCAGCGATGGCGGCGGCGCTCTGGGACTTCGGCGTGAGGGAGCGGAGGAAGGCGGGCGGCGACAGCGGCGAGGAGGAGGGCGACGACGACGGTGATGAAGAAGGAGAAGGCGGAGATGCAGGAGAGTTTACGCTGGACGAGGTGCTGCGCCTCGGCGGCACCAAGGTAAGGGAGCGGGCAGGAGGCAGCGGGAGCACGTGGCGGCCGGGATCTCCCATCCCGGGACGGGAGCGAGGGGTGCGGGGTCCCACCCAGCTGCTGGGAACGAGTCCTTTGCTTGGGGGATGGTGAGGCCCTGGGACAGGTNGCGCCCGAGCAGAGCCGCGCTGCTGCCGGAGCTGTGGGGAGAGGAGGGGAGAGAGGGGTTCAGCGGGGCGGCCCCGCGAGGAGCGGGAGGGAGAGGAGGGAGAGGGGGGAGAGGCGGCGGTCACCGTGGGGAGCAGCGGCGGCACGGGGGAGCCGCCGGCGGCCCGCCAGGAGCGCGCGGCGCGCCAGCAACAGCACCATGGCAGCGGCTCCGGCTTCTGCTCCTGCTCCTCCTGCTGCTACTCCTCCCCGCCCGGTGCCGGCCGGCTGCGCGGGGCCGGGGCACGGGCCGGACGCGCGTCACGCGTGTGCGCGGGAGCTCTTCCGGCGGGCAGCGATGGCGGCGGCGCTCTGGGACTTCGGCGTGAGGGAGCGGAGGAAGGCGGGCGGCGACAGCGGCGAGGAGGAGGGCGACGACGACGGTGATGAAGAAGGAGAAGGCGGAGATGCAGGAGAGTTTACGCTGGACGAGGTGCTGCGCCTCGGCGGCACCAAGGTAAGGGAGCGGGCAGGAGGCAGCGGGAGCACGTGGCGGCCGGGATCTCCCATCCCGGGACGGGAGCGAGGGGTGCGGGGTCCCACCCAGCTGCTGGGAACGAGTCCTTTGCTTGGGGGATGGTGAGGCCCTGGGACAGGTTGCCCTGGGAAGTTGTGGATGCCTCATCCCTGGGGGTGTCCAAGGCCAGGCTGCATGGCACTCTGAGCAGCCTGGTATAGGGTCCCTGCTCGTGGCAGGGGGGTTGGAACTAGAGGGTCTTTAAGGTCTCTCTCAGTCCAAACCACTCTGGGATTCTGAGGGGAACCCTTGGGAGTCTTGGCAGATCTTGCACCAGGCCTGCCCGTGACAGCTCTGTCCTGCCTTCGCAGCAAGATTACCTCATGCTGTGTGCCGTGGACGAGGAGAGCGAGCTGGTGGACGGCGGCAAGAAGGACACGGTTGATGACCTGAAGGAAGGGGAGCTGGAGGCATTCGTCAGCTCCCTGGGGCTCAGCAAGTATGCAAAGAGTTGCGTGGTGGAGGAGGGTGAGGATGGTGGCGGCAGCAAGGAGAAAGAAAAGCCTCCAAAGAAAGAGAAAAGCAAGAAGGAAACTAATCTTCCTTCACTAGAGGGGAATAAAGGAAAAAAAGGAAAAGAAAAGGCAAGCAGTGTGAAAGACAGCAAGAAGAAGCAAGCTGACGGTGATCAGGGCCATCAGTCTTCAGCAAAGAAAGAAAGGCTGGAAGAAGATTTTGAATTTCATGCTAGGCAAGCAATACTGATCAAACCAGGGGGCAAGTGGTATGATCTAGAATACACCAATGAATTCTCTCCAGAGCCACAGAATCAGACGCTTTTGTCAAAGTATAAGGCCCTGGCCCAGAAGCTGTATGAACATGAGACAAACTTGTTCAAGAATAAGACAGACTATCAGAAGGGGGCCTCTTCAGCGTGGATTAAAACTGTTGTGTCCTCGGGTACCTTGGCTGACAGGATGGCAGCGATGACCCTTCTCATCCAGGACAGTGCTGTCCACAGTCTCCAGTTTGTTGAGAACTTGATAAACCTCATAAAGAAAAAGGGCAGCAGGCAGCAGAGCCTTATGGCTTTAGATACTTTCAAGGAGCTTCTCATTACAGATATCTTACCAGACAATCGAAAATTGTGGTCTTTCTCGCAGCGACCGCTCAACAACATCATGCAGATGTCGAGTGGCAACAAGGATTCAAGAGACAGGCGGTTGATACTTTGGTACTTCGAGCATCACCTGAAGCTGCAGATAGCAGAGTTTGTGCAGGCGTTGGAGACACTGAGCCACGATTGTGTGTCAGCCACAAAATCCCGAGCACTGGCAGTTTCCCACGAGCTTCTCTGTAACAAGCCCGAGCAGGAGAAAGCTCTGCTGGTTCTGCTGGTGAATAAACTGGGTGACCCTCAGAACAAGATTGCCACCAAAGCCTCGTATCTTCTAGAGACGTTGCTTCATAAGCATCCAAATATGAAGGGAGTAGTGTGCAGTGAGGTGGAGAGGCTTTTGTACCGTTCAAACATCCATGTGAAAACTCAATATTATGCCATCTGCTTCCTAAATCAGATAGTCCTCAGTCATGAAGAAAGTGCACTGGCTAACAAGCTGATAACTTTGTACTTCTGCTTTTTCCGGAACTGTATTAAGAAAAAAGATGTTGAGTCCAAAATGCTCAGTGCTCTTCTTTGCGGGGTAAACAGAGCTTACCCTTATGCTGAGACTGGTGATGAGAAAGTGAAAGAGCAAATGAACACATTGTTCAAAGTTCTGCATCTTGTGAACTTCGGTACCAGTGTCCAGGCCCTGATGTTGCTGTTTCAAGTGATGGATTCTCAGCAGACTGTGTCGGATAGGTACTATGCAGCGCTGTACAAGTGAGTGGCAGCTTTGCATTTTTATGTAAATTTTATTTTAAGCGGTGGTCACCATTAATTTAACATCGTAGAAACACTTATTTTGCTTTTAAGATCTGGCTGTTTTTGTGTCTCATTGGCTAAAATTTCTGATGTTTTGTATGATCTGGAAGAAAATGCATGTGA
Organism: Vireo altiloquus; assembly: GCA_013396875.1. Taxonomy (NCBI): domain Eukaryota; kingdom Metazoa; phylum Chordata; class Aves; order Passeriformes; family Vireonidae; genus Vireo; species Vireo altiloquus. The sequence goes on from VZRF01003188.1 coordinate 278,325, forward strand.
TTTATTTGATTTAACATGAAGATAAAATAAAAATTCTGAGAATATGTTCTGAGAATACAGCATGCATTTTGCCACTTTTTTGGTGGCTTGCTTTAATTCCAGATGTTATTTGAAACTAATTGATAACTGTTTATTCTGAGATCACTTTTACAGGTACTAGCATGTAAAGTAACTAGACCTGTAAATTAGGCTTGTAAATAGCCTAAAATCTTGTTTATTTTTTTCTTATTTGGAGGAGGAGGAATATTGTGTTAACACATTCTTTAGATGATTTAATTTGTGTAGCTGGAAAGCCTTGTGTTATAAAAATACTGGGTTTTTTTGTCCCCAGCTGGTTGTTCAGACTCTTTATAGGATCCTTATAAGCTTCTGTTTAGTTGAACAAGGGGAAGTTACTGATTTTTTAAAAAGGCAATTCAGGTTCCCTGAGAATGTGCAATGTATTTAATGGCCTTACCATGCCTGGCAGCCTGGAAAAAATTGGAGCAGAAAATGAACTTTCCAGTACAAATGCCTGATCTGATTGTGAAGTGTGCTGATTTCTAACCATTTTCTTTCTATTTTTTTAAACATATGAATAAATCAGATTAGTTTCTCAACATTGATCGAATTTTGAAAGTGTTTTCAGTTGAACTCAGGTTTTTTATGTTTTCTTACAATATTTTGTTTACTGAGGCAGCTTTTTTTTTTTTTTTAATATTCAGTGTCTCACATATTCCAGAAATTTTATACAGCTCTTGACAGTTCAGGATTGATCTTAATGGTTTTGAGTACTGGGGAGTAAACTGTCTCTAGTCTTTTAGATGGCAATCTGAAAAATGTAGATAATGGTTGCTAATTGTAGTGGTTCTCCTGCGTGCATGATGACAATCAGCGATATTTTCTCCTGTGTGTCCTACAGGAAGCTTCTAGATCCTGCTTTAGCAACGTGCTCAAAGCCATCCATGTTTCTAAATCTTGTCTATAAGTCTCTGAAGGCAGATGTGGTGTTACGGCGTGTGAAGGCCTTTGTGAAGAGGCTACTTCAAGTCACCTGTGGACTAATGCCACCCTTCATTTGTGGAACCCTGTACCTTCTGTCTGAGCTTCTGAAAGTAAAACCAGAGTTAAGGGTCCAGTTACAGGATCACGTGGTATAAGATGATTTCTTTATCTCATTGCTTTTTCAATAAGAGCTGTTTTCATAAGCACCTTTTCCTAACTTGTTTATTAGTAACCATTTGCTAAGATGTTTCTTGAGGTGGGGACGGACCATTACATTTGTATGTTCTAAGCAGTAAAGTTCAAGTGCTGTATCAAGGGGCAAGAATCTGTATTTTTTAAACGTCAGCCATCATTTGTTTAGATTTTTGTAAGTAGCTCAAGAACTTTATGCATTTTTCTAAGAAGTCAGAGTAAATCTGGAAAATCAAAGCTATTCGCTAATGTTTTTGTTTTTTAGGAGTCAGATGATGAAGAGTGCTTTAAGGATCAAGAAGAGGCTGAAGAGGATGAGGAAAAATTTGTGGATGCAGACAAAGAAGTAGAAGATGAAAAGAGAAGTACAATGGAAAGTTCTACTAAAACAAACAATTCAAATTCAACAGCCTCATGGGTGCATCATCTGAATATGGGAGGTAAATCAGCAAGAAAATATATAATTTAACAGCTGAGAGTCCATAGCAGTGACACAGTGATCAAGAGTTTTGTAAGATTAAGTGATTAAAACATTATCTTAGTTTTAAGCTGAAGTTTGGCTGAAAGCAACCAGTCAGCTTTTTAAATTTATTTGTTACTTCAGCAGTGATGAAAAGACTCTATGACTAGTGGGTTTCACTTCATGCAGTTTGTAATAAACACATCAGTTGTTCCTTAGCGGTTAACAGGCTTGGAATTCTTTGCTTCCATGTTCAAACACCTTCCGAGCAGTGTAGCCAGGGCTAGGATGTGTAGCTGCTCTCTGGCTTGTGAAGCCTGCTAGAACAGTTTGTCCAGCTTTGACCTCGTGCCCAGTTTCACTCCTCCCTGAAGGCCTTCTGGAGCAGGCCAGGGGTTTTCAGGGCCTTCCTTGCAAGCAGGCAGGAACTCAGCCTGTGCACCTCATCATGCACTGTGAAGGGCAGCTGAATACAGCCTTTTCCTGCTGCCAGATGAACACCTGCCTTGTCCACCTGGGAGTGATGGGCAGCATTACTGTCGTGGGGAAATGAGAATAATACTCTTGTAAAGTTGCCTGAGAAATTTAAAGTTGTTTTGCTCCCGTCCACCCTCAGGCAGGAAGAGTGGAACTGCCTATGATCCTATGCACCGAAGCCCTTTATACTGTGGTGCTGAGAGTACCAGCCTTTGGGAACTGAAGAAGGTAGGACATTCTTGCCTTGCTGTTGCTCTGTTTATTAGTGTGGCCCTTGTACTAAGAGCTACTTGAAGTAGCTGCTTGAGTAACAACAGGAAGGTTAAAGCTGACACATTGTTCAACTTTAACCTTTTATATGTTACATACAATACTGATGTTCTTGAGTAGGGAATAGGAATTTTTAAAGTGAAGATTTGGACAATAATATTTTTTGACTATTGGATCTTAGCTTTGATCACTTAAGCTTTTTAGTGTTGACTTAAAATTGTAAGTGAAAATGTGTTTAATGCAAACAAAAGATTAGAACTTGAAGTTCTTCAGTTGTTAAAGTGCAGGGCACATCAGCCTTGCACTACTGTGTGTATATGTTATTTGGTGAGTCTTGGAGTGTTCTTAAATCATGCCTTTTAATTAGAAATAAATTACTAATATTTTTCAGCTTTCTGAACATTTTCATCCATCTGTGGCCCTGTTTGCAAAAACAATACTAGAAGTAAGTGCTTTTGTTAGTTTGTTGCTCTGAAATTTGATATTTTGTGTTAGGTGTCTTTTGCCATTTGAAAAAATACATTATAAAGTCTCCTTGCAATTTGTGGGTAACTAGCAGCTCTGCAGAACTCTATCATACACTCAAATGCCAAGCTTTTCATGGGATTGCAGTGTTATACGTAAAGGAGGCTGCTCTCAAAAGTTTTCACTGTTTAGAAATCTAGGTATTATGTGATTCTTAAAGCTTTATTAAGAGTTTTTTTGTATCTTTTTATTTAATTATTTTAAAAAAATATGGGTAACTACTACGGGAACAAATTCTTTTAAAAATACTGTTGTAGTTCCATGCCAAAACTGCTCAAACCTATACAAATATGTATTTAAAATATTTATTTTTCATTTGAATATATGGTATTGAAATAGTGCTGAGTATTAACTGCTGTTAGCACAGTACATTGCAAGACATTTTATCAGTGAAACAAAGTGGAGGACGTGTGTTTTAGTTAAGAAAATAATGAAATTGCAAAAAGAAGAGCCTGGTCAGGGTTATGTGCTGTAGTATCCCCAAGTCCTTATCTTGTTAAAGTATGTTTTAATTTTGTTCTTGAACTGATTGAGTCCTCTGTGTTTAGATGATGTCTTTCTAAAATTAAGACCTTAATGGTTTTTGGCTTTTTCCTTCTTTCAGGGGAATCACATTCAGTACTCTGGTGACCCTTTGCAGGATTTCACATTAATGAGATTCTTGGATCGCTTTGTGTACAGAAATCCCAAACTCAGTAAAGGCAAAGGTAGGCACTTCCCTGTGCTATGTGATCTTGGTTGTAGGTGCTGTCCAAATTCTCATTCTCTCAGATTGGCCTTGTCAAGTACTTGGTGGAGCAGAGGAGTGGGATCAGTCTTCAGGGCTGCAAGAGAGATGTCTGCAACCTGGAATCAGCTATCTCCTCACACCTGCAGTGCTGACTTTGCAGGAACAAGCAAGGGATAGGGAGATGTAAAGACTACAGAATGTTTGAGGTTGGAAAGGACCTCTGAAGTCATGGGCTCAAGCAGAGACACCTAGAGCAGGCTATCCAGATGACTTTGGAATGAATGTCTCCAAGAGTGGAGACTTTACTGCCTCTCTGTGCAACCTGTGTCAGCACACAGTTGCCCTCACAGTGAAAAAGTGTTTCCTGATGTTCAGATGGAGTCTCTTTCATTGACTTAGTGACCCATCACTTGATTCTCTCCAGTATGCACATCCCTGACTGGGGAGCCCAGACCTGTGCATGGGGCTCCATCTGTGGTCAAGTGCCAGGAATTCCATCAGCCTTCTTTGCTGCATGTACACTGTGCTGGCTTGTGGTCAGCTGGGTGTCCACCAGGACCACCAGGGTGTTTTTAGCCAAGCTGCTTTCCAGCTGGGCAGCCCCCAGTGTATACTGGTACCTGGGGTTGCTCCTCCGTTAGTGGAGGACTTTGCACTTCCCCTGGTTGAACTGCAGGAGGTTTCTGTCAGCCCTTTTCTCCAGCCCCTTGAGGTCATTATGGCAGCACAACCCACTGGTCTGTCAGCCACTCCTAACAGTTCTGTATCAATAGTCATAAAAGTTCCTCTCTCATTTATATTCTGATACAGAAAACACCAGCAGTGTGGTAATGCAGCCAAAGAAGAAGCAGTTTATGAAGGATAAGCAGAATCTTGCAGGTAAGTCAGCCCCTTCAGTCAGTTAAGATTACGATGACTAAAAAATCCTCGGTTGATTGATGTAGGTGTGTCATCTTCTCTGTCTGTGCTGTTTGTCTTAGTGATAAAAGAAAGTGCTATCCATCATGAGTGCAGTGGTGGTGCCTGATCTTCAGGATTGGACCTCATCTTCTTGTTAGGGTGTACGGAATCTCCACAGATGGAACTTTGGATCCATTGAATCATTTTAAGAAAAAATGACAGAGAGAAAGCCAGTTATTCTACAGCCATTTTTATTCTGTTATTGTGATTGAAAAATGGCTTACAATACCAGAAAAATGGATCTATATAATTATTTAAATCACATTAAGCTCTTTCATTAAATGATACGGATTACTCCCTACAATGCCACAGCTGCAGCTGTTGTTAGGAAGAGTGTAAGGTATCTTTGGCACTGTTATTTTGCTAAGAGTCTTCCTGCCTCCAGGAATAAGCTGCCTTTTGTCCAGTTCCACTGTTTCCAACAATCAAGAGCAGGGTTTCGTGTAAGAACCAGCAGTTAAAAAACCAGGACAAACTATCAGTAGAACATGCTGCCTGAGGACAGAAGAGGTACCATCTTCTGTAGCAGAGTCTGTAGCATTCCCAGGGATGTGTTTTCCCACCAGCTTTGGGTCTGTTTTATGGCAAAGAGATTTTAGTTACGCAGATTAGTAAGTACTGATGTACTTCTATGGCTAGTTTTATGGCTGGTAAAGCTTAAAATAGTAATTTTAGCCTATACAATTTGTCACATTCTTTAGTTCATTCTGAGTTGAAGGATCAGACTGAGGATTTAGGACAGAATTTGGGGAATTTAAGTGTTTTACAGATGAAACATGATACAAAAATATGGATATATTAATATGGCTGCAGAAGTCTGCAGTTGTTTCATGTAGCTGATCTCTGCTGAGGCATAGGGAGCTGAGATTGCAAATCCTCTGGTACTTTCTACTGTTCATTTGAAAAGCCTTTCTGTGAGTATGATGATGTGATTTCAGAAACTTAGACCCATTATCACTTAGAAATTCAAATAATCTGTGCCCACTGGGATAATCTGTAGCCTTTCTTCTTTTGATTTACTTCTGAGGAAGAGGTAAGGGGAATGTGAGAGGGTAAAAAGCTCCTCACAGGGAACTTGGTCGTTACCCTAGTTGATCTGCTGTTGCAGTGTCATATTTTGCCTCAGTTCCTCAGAAATGGAGGCAGGTTGAGGCTTGATCCCTTCCTCATTGTGCTCAGCTGGTGCATGGTCCTGCTCTGCAACTCCTGACAATCATTTCTAGGGAATGCTGGGCAGAAATGATTACAGTGTTTTAGTGCATGACAGCAAGTTCATCTTACTCCCTACTTTTTTTCCCATTATTTTAAATGTACTCCTGCAGTAGGTGATTGCCACCCCCTGCCTTGCTGATACCTAACTGTGAACCTGGCTAGGGCTGTGCCACTTGAGTGTTCCCATGGGGTCTTTTCCATACTTCACACTGGAGTACAGTATATGCACTGTGTCAGTTTGAAGAGGTTTTCAGATAAGCTCCCCTTTACTGAATGGATGACACCCTGTGTCTGCTTCTGTCTGTGTGGGCTGCTTAACCTCTGAAAAGAATAACCATCATTTCAACTTGAGGTAAAATCAGTTCTTTTTTTGTTTTTGCAGTCAACAGTAAGGAATTCCGGGCCAAAGATGAAAGCAAAATCCCAGTGGATGAAGTGTTCTTTCACAGGTAATGGAATACTTGCAAATGTTCATTTTAGGTGTTGGCTTTTTAATGTGATGCCATTAAAACCCACTGCATTTTGTAAGTACCCTCTGGTATTTCAAGTATTTGCAAATTTTTATTAATTTGAGTGACTTAAAATGATAGTGCTTTTCTTGGACATAATTTTAACATTTGTCAAAAGCACTTAGGAAAGAGTATCACCTCTGAACAAAGGAAATTGGGGTTTGTAGTCCAAAATTAAGTAAGTTGACATTATAATAAAGAAGCCTTAAGTAATGGGTAATGGTGAATATCTTGTGGGCTCTAATTCTTATGCATTAGAGGTATATATAATGAAAGATGGAATACAGCTGGTTTGTAGTATTAGCATCAAAGTTTATTAGAATGGAACAAAGCAAAACCAAGTCAGAGGAGCTATTTTTCAGAGTATTTAGTTTTTTATTACTCATAGTTCCTTCTGTTTCTTTGAATTTCCTTTCAGATTATGATATAAAAATGCAGTTGTAGTACTAAAATTGAAGTGATAAGCATTTGGCAAAGATTTGTTTTTATTAGATCAAAATACTGGTTACCTGTGTCTCCATAGGAAATTAGTATTTGAATTAACTTCATTTATTTTAAATTAATTGATACTGTAATATTGAGGAATATAATACTAATAAATTAATAAAGTAGTGGTGTTAGTTTTGAGATTAAAGAAAAGCATTTTAAGAAAAGCATGGAAGGGACTGAAAAGTTAACAGTACTGTTACATTGAAGAGGGCTGAAACTGAGATTACATATTTAAAGTCTTATGTGCAAAGTACTCTTTTGTATATGGTCAAAATTGCCTTCTGTGTTTGGTGGTTCTTTAACATGGAATGAAGGTGAAAGTGGCTGACAGAAGATAAAACTAAGGCCCAAAAGCAGAGGGCTATGGGAGAAAATGTAATAAAACTTGATGGGTGAATATATTTTATATTTTTTTCCCAATTATATTCAAGTTGAACTTGATCCTTTCTTCCTTCTCACTCTAAGGCAGATTTTTACCTCTTTCTTGTGCCCTTTTATAAATTTATAATGTTTAAAATAACTTCTGGCACCTTTGGCCAGAGAAATGTTACTGTTTTAAATACTAAAGTAGTGACTGATTCTTTGAAAAACAGAGGAAATACAAATCAAAATCTGTACAAATACAGATTTTAGATGTGTTTGAAACCATCATTTACCGTTTTCAACTGGCAACATACATGGGAAACAATTTGCAGGGGTTTTTCTATTAAAATAATGTTGTCATAAAGATCATCACTTGTAATTTTGTGTCTGAGAACAATATATTGTTTCAGATTTTATTCAAAGTTCGATAAGAAGAGAGAGAAACAAAAGCGTCTGGATGATGAGGAAAGTGTGGAAGATGTGGATGATGATGAATTTGAAAGAGCCTTGGGTAAGGCTGTGTTCTTCCTTGCAGTAACTATCCCAGTATTCCCTGCTTTTTCAAATTGCTAACTTGACCTTTTTATAGTTCGTATTGTGTAAAAGAACCAGGTGAGGAATATGGGAGTAGGAGAAAACTGCCTTTTCAGTTGCCCTTTATGCTCCTGCAGAGAGCAGTTCTGCTGTCCGCCGTGTGAGCTGCGTGGCCATTTGTCAGAGCTCTTGCTCCCACCACTGCAGTCGTCAGCTCCTCTGAATGGCTGGAAGTTGTCTCATTTTGAACTTATACCCATGAATGGCAGTTCATGCCCTCTTGTTCTTTTCCTAATGTAGCCTGAGTAACCTTTTCTTACAGCATGTAACATCTGCCTCTGTTTTTTCTTTACTGCTTGGCCTTTTTCAGTCGTGCTTACAGTTTCTCTCATTGTTTCTAACATCTTTCATGAGTTCAGTAAGGTTGTTGGCAAACTTTTGCAGTAATCTGAGCTCTTCTGCATCATGTATTTTGCTTTGGAATTAGTGTATGATTTGTTAGAATTTAAATTTGTTAGTATACCAGAAAATGTCTATTATTTTATTATTTCAAATTTTACTTATATGTACTTTTGAAAAAAACCCAGTTAGCTCTCTATAACTATTTTCTACAGTATTTTGAGATAATTCTAAATTCTTGTATCAGAGTTCTTACCTAGTGACTCAATTAATATGGTCTTAGTTATGACAAGAATCTGTTACTAATTGCATTTGTCTTTTATTGTTAGTATCTCTAAGGAGAATTTGCTTCATAAATTCGGAACCTTAAAATAATGACCCTGTATCTAAAAATTAGATATTTTGCTATGCTAGAATCATGGAATGGCTTGGGTTGGAAGGGACCTTAAAGATCATGTTGTTCCATGCCCCCTGCATGGGCAGGGACACCTTCCACTAGACCAGGTTGCTCAAAGCCCCATCCAACCTGGAACTGAACACTTCCAGGGATGGGGCATCCACAGTTTCTCTGGGCAACCTGTTCTAGTGCCTTATTACCCTCACAGTAAAGAACTTTTTCCTAATACCTAATCTAAATTCTCTTTCAGTTTGAAGCCATTCCCCCTTGTCCTCTCAGTTCATGCCCTTGGAAAAAAGTCCCTCTCAGCTCTCTTGTAGCATCCTGTATGTACTGGAAGGCCACAATAAGTGGCCCTGAAGCCTTTTCCTCTCCAGGCTGAACAACTTCAATGCTAGGAGAGGTGCTCCAGCTCTCTGCTCATCTTTGTGGCCCTCCTCTGGACTTGCTCCAACAGGTCCATGTACTGATTGGATGCAATGACTTCATATGTCTTTGCTTGTTTTCTAGTAATAACATTTGTTTTTCTCCCTAGATACATTCGAAGCTGCTGATAATGCCACTGTTGACCAGGATGACCTTGATTTTGCTGGGTAAGGCTTCAGATTGGTTCTTACTTCGCTTGTCTTGATATCTACGTAGAGTTTTACTCTGTGAAACTAGATAGACCTTTTTCAGAAAGGCTCAGAATATCACCTTGCAAAAAGGCAGTATCAGTTTTCCACTGAGTAATGCTGTTTTTCTACATGTCCCATAATGGACCATGATGACCTTGGGATGCTTATAGTCCTTACTAGTGACCCAGTAAGCAGTGTAAAATCTTGTTTTTCATTGTCTCAGCTTTCTATTCAAGAATTACCAAGTACAAAAGGAAGCAGAATGAGGCATAATGGCACTGCTGCCATAAGGACTGGCTGTAACTGGACCTAACACAGTTAATAAGCTTTGTGAGATCCAGAGTCAGAGACCTCAGTTCTCCTGAAGTAAACAGTTTCCTTAATCATAGAATCATTTAGATGGGAAAGGACCTTTAAGATCATCAAGTACAATTGTAAATAATTAAGTAGCCTCTATTTTACTCAAAGTATCTATAATGCAGTGTTTGAATTTGCATAGAGCCTCTTCCCCTTGAGGCGACATGAGAATCAGTCTAAACTCCTAGTGAGACCTGAAACATTTTTGTGATCTTGACTGGTGTTTAACAGAGCAGTTTGTGTGTTTTACAGAAAAGACTTTCTAAAAAGGAGCAGAGACACAGAGGAGAGAAAATACTGAAGCTGACATTTCTGCTAATTTCAGAATAGGATTCTGTCCAGAACTTCTTAAAATCGTTTACTTTTATAATAATCCCTATCCTAATGTTGAAAACATATCTCAGTGTATAATACATGTATTTTAGGTCGCAGCCTACATTTGCAGTAGTTTGCCATGATGTTGAACTTTCCTAACATAGTGTTTGCCAGTAGATAGATGTCATCGAGATGCAAAAATCGTATTTTTCCAGATGAAGTGCTAAGCTTGTTACATCTTCTTCTAGTAATATAAAAAAACATCCCAAAGGCGGCAAGAAAGGCCAAAGTGGTGAGGGATCTGGTGCTGACTGGGAGGATTCTGATGATGAAGATAACTTCAGTGATCTGGATGATGAGGAAGTCTCCTTAGGAAGTATGGAGGATGACTTTGAAGAGGATATGGATGAAGAGGGAGGTGTATTTATGGATGTGTCTGAAGATGATAACGACCTAGGTAAAGTGACATTTATTACTGAATAACAAGAAGAAAAAGCTTTAAAAATAGCTCATCTAATATGTAACTACATATGCTAATTCCACTTTAGTTATCTAGGTGGGAAGCTTGGCTTTTAAGCAAAGGAATGACAATGTACAATGAAGTCTTAAGGGAAGCATTTCATGGTACAGTCTCCTAGGCAAGAGTGGAAATTAGGCATCTGGGTATAAAAACTTCCAAATAAGACATGTTTCTTTCATTCTGAAAACACTGGCATAGCAAAAATAGCTGCAGTGGGCAGAAATATTAAAAGAGCTCAAGGATAAAAATAAAAAAAAAATTGATAATTTTTGTATTTATTTACACATAGTTAATGTCGATTTTTTTAGATCAGGTAACTTATTTAAATTGCTGTCTCACTAGTAACAGCTTATCTTGTAATACAGCTATGGACTCAAGTTTTTATTACTACTGTAATTATAACTGATTCTTGCATGGTTTTATTTTTTCAACTGAAAAGCACAGTTTACACAGAATACATTGCATGTGGCTGGAAAAGCACAGATTAATGGAGTATTTCAATGAGTAACTAAAGGTCACAGGAAGACGACTTGAGGGTAGAAGAGGTAAACTGTTCATACAGTTGTTAAGATAGTCTTTAATGAGATTATTATTTCATCAACCTTACCACGCAGACATTCAAGGTTTACACCTAATGCCTGCTTTTAGCTTTTGCATTTTATGTATCTTAGTATCATTCCTTTCTGGTGCTGTGGAAAAAAGCATAAAGAACAGCACACCACAGACCAATTTTTAATTGTCTAGCTTGAAGAAATACTACATTTGTTTGTGTGCACTGCCTTTTAAAGACCTGGACCAACATGACAAATATGCTTAAAAAGGAATTGTAGTCTCTGCTGCACTTTAAATACATGTATATAGTGTGAGAATTGGAGACTGATATATTTGGTTTTTTTTTTCTATCAGACATGAACAATGAAAAGCAACTGAAATCTGTCAGTAAAAAGGGCAAGAAAAAGAAAGATATGAATGTTGCAGGATCACTGGAAGGTGAGAAAACACTGACATGAAAGCTTAATACAAGTAAGAGTCCAAAAACCTTTGGAATCAGAGGGATTTACCACAGTAGATTATCACATTGTGGATTTAGGTTCAGATTTGAATAAACCATAAATGAAAAGGAGGTTGCCCCCCAACCAGCATAATTCACAGTAACAATCTGCTGTTGAAGAGCTGAGGGTTGAAGGAGGAATTTTATAGAAGGATGGAATTGTACAGGTGGTTTGTGCATTTGTTACTCACACCTGATACACAGATTTGTGCTGTTTAATTCTTGGTTGGAAACATTTTTTTTCCTTTTCTTTTAGGGGAGGGGGGGATCAAAGATTTCCCACATAGCTAATTCAGATGATCTCATTAAGAAAAGCTTTTAAAATTTAAAACATGGTAAAACTTTGTTTTAATGTCTTTGGGAACTTGAAGTTCTGTCTCATATGAATAATACTCTTTGTTTGAAGGATCCAGCCGAGGAAAGAAGAGGAAACTCCAAGATGCTGGTATACTGGCATCTGCAGAAGAGGTGAGTTTCATCAGTGCTTAACAAAAAGTGATCAAGCATTTTACCTGTTGCTTTGTAACAGAATACTAAAATTTCTCTCTTTAAAGTTTGGCTATCTGCTGGATGAAAATGCTGGGTCTAAGTTTGACAATATCGGAATGAACGCCATGGCCAACAGAGACAATGCGAGTAAGTACATGCTGCAGGTAGCAGACTGTTGTAATGCTGTAATTTACTTCTTTCCTTCAGGTTCTGTGCCTGAAAAGATGAACCACCTTTAACTGGAATACAGGGCCAGAAACCACACAGCAACCACAAGGACAGTAGCTCAATGTCAATAAGATGTGACAGTTTTCTCCAGTGACGAGAGATGCCCAGTGCTAAATATTAACCAGGAGTGGTGGAGTGAGTAAGGCTTCAGAAAAGAGGGAGAGCCTGTCATTGGCCCTTTCACACTATAAACAGGGACAGGCAGGATGCTCTTTGTCAAGCATTTGTGTGAATTCTGCTCCAGTAAAGTGTCCTTGATTCCTTGGGAAGAGAAGGCATAAGGTAAGGGTGTCTTTCCCTAGCTAGAGGAGTGTCTCCTTGCAGTATCAGTGAAGCAGAAAGCAGTTTCCCCATAATAATTCTAATGAATTAAATGTGTATATGCTGGTTGAATAAAGCTTTGTAAAGCTTTTGCAAGTCTTGCAGGTGTCACTTGAAAAATGTTAGGAGCACTCAAACACTTCTAACACAAGCATGTCTAGGATTAGTAAAATACAAAGCAGTATCTAGAACTCTGACATGGTAGGGTTTGTTTTGTGAAATGAAAAACCCACAGCTTTCTCAAAAAAAAAAAGGCAATTTGCACTTTATTAACTTTTATAAATACAGTAGTTGAGTTTTAACTTTTATGTGATTCATCTGTATGCCACATCATGATCAGAGGTATCCATCGGCTCCTTATTTCTCACCTTTCCTCCTACAGATGTCAAACAGATCCAGTGGGAAATAGAGCGTGACAAGTGGCTTCACAACAGGGATGTGAAAAGCATCATCAAAAGGAAGAAACAGTTCAGGCACAGAGGGCTGAAAAACAAGTACAAAGGCAAGAAATCGAAGAGATGAACTGGACGTTTTGATGTGAACATTTTAAAAATAATTATTCTTAAACAGTTTTTTATTTAATCACACATTTTTCTTACTTCAATTCTTGCTGCTTAACCATGTCATTTGGTCATCCTCCCTTATGCCATGAATTCCAGACCACTCATTGGATTTGTAATAAACTGAAAAATAGGAAAATCCATGTCAGCTCTAAGTTAGACATATCTAAAGAGCAGCTACTTTGTGGCTAGTTTGACTCAGTGTACAGCCCTTCCATTTTGAGGTCTCTATCCAACAGTCTGACACTCCATCCATGCCTTAACAATAAAAATTTCTGCAGTATCTTCTGGGGAAAGTTTCAAGCAATAATAAGATCGGTTTTATACTTTATACATCTATATTATAAGAAGCAACAGAAGCTTCAGCCATCCTTCTGAAGCCAACGACTACAAACCCACCTTCCAGAATTGATGGAAACCTCTTCTGCATTGTGTATCTGAAATCTGACAAGGAAGATAAATCACAGTTACTTTCTCAGTATACATTAAGATGAATAATTAAATGCACTATTTTTCTAACTAGATCTGTCTTAGCGAAATTTGTTTGAGCTCTTTAGTTACAGCCACTATTAAACAGTGTGATAGAAATTAATTTTTTAAATCATTTTAGAGACTATTCAGGTTACTCATTTGTGCAGCGCCATCATTGCAGTGTCTTCTGAGCTTTCTCACAACTGTCATAACCAAGTCCAAGCTACAGATTCACAGGGAGCTGCAAGCCTCTTAAAGACTGACATGCAAATAAAACCAGGGAAAACTGCCTTGTTTCCTTGTGCAGCTTTAAACGTTCCCTGAATTGCTCCGTGAGCCGCTCTGACAACCCAGTAGGAAATCACAACAGGTTTGTGCTATTTCAATTATTTACAGCAGCTCATGAAAGGATCTTACCCATTCTAGTACTAGCACAGAGAAAGCAGTAAAAGCCTCACTCTGAGCTCACTGAGCTGTTAGATTGGCTCACTGCACCTTACAGAACTGCAACTGAAGAAAATACGCAAATGCATATAAGAACTAGGACCTAGAACTGAAAAAGAGGAGAAAAAAACCCCCAAAATAAATGCCCAGTACCAATTGCAACAATAAGCTGAAAACATCTCTTCTCCATGTTTTTGTTATACATATTTTCTAATAAAAATCAAAGACAACTGACAACCTGAAATGACCTGGATCTTGGAAAACAAATGCACACCGATGTAGAGTAGGTGAAGCTCAGCTTGAACTTGGCATGAAGACCACACCACTGCTGAAATGGGTGGACTCCTGCCCTCCCAGCCAAAGCAGCTGCCTTTTGGCTCGCCCTGACCCCCCAGGTAGCAGGACAGGCTCTTTTCCTGCAGGGACACAGATCTGTCGAACCAGTGCTGCACCCTGCAGAGCCCGGCATGCAAAGTAAGGCCGCTGCTCTGCAGAGCAAACCTCCTTGTAGGAACCAAACCGGTGCTTTGCTTATTACTTCTGCGTTACCTGGGCACGGAGTTGTAAGTCTAAGACACCTGAGGGACTGAAGCTAAATAATCCGGCAGACGACGCTGGCCGCCTCCTGCCAGCCGGGTCCCTGCTCGGCCTGGGAAATGTCAAATCGCAGAGACTTCAAGACCCAGACACAGCCGGGGCATCCCTGCAAGGGCTCAACACCAGCCGCCTGAAACAGGACTGATCAACTCCTGCCTCATCTGTGGACAGCCTCTCTCCCTTTTAATTCCTTACCTGGACCTGGCCCGCTGCTGTTACTAAAAAACACGCAGGAGTCGGCTTTGCTCCCGGGGCGGTCGCGTGCTGCCTCCCGAAGGGCTGCTCGCGGGCTTGGGTTTGTAAAACTACAGCAGCAGCTCGTTCTTCAAGAGGTATATCCTCGGGGGTGCGCCCCACAAGACAGCCCTGCGTACCTACACTCACCCAAGCCGAACTCCTGACGCCAGCAAGGCAGGATTTCCTTACAAAACCAGCACCGCGGGCGCGGAGGAGCCTCCCCCCCGCTGCCCCCTGCCCGCCCCCATCAGGCCGCGGCCCCCGCCCGCCCCACCGCACCTTGGCTGCGGTCCATGGCGCGGTA